>PVJX010018137.1:0-37104 GCA_004027295.1 Dolichotis patagonum
ATGTCTTCTTTACATGTTTTAACTTTGTAATTTGAACAACTATTTCCAAGAAGTCAGTATGTAATTAGTCAAGTAATAATTTCTTAGGTTTTATTGTTGTACTTTTCCTTTTTTCCTTGGAATACTGTATGGTTGCTACCCTTTATTCTGTTTTATTTTGTTTTGTTTTTTCCTCTTTAAATAAAATTATAAAAAAAAAGGTGTGTAATAACATATTACTAGGGTTTTAGTATGTGTTCTTTTTAAGTTAATTAAGTTTATTGATATGTTTTATGTATAGAGTATGTATTCTTTCAATGGCTTAATGAGGTTGAGCAGCTTGTTAGAGGTTTATTGACCATTTGGACCTCACTTCTGTGGATTGCCTCTTCACATCTTTTCGTGGGGGGCAGTACCAGGAATCAAGCTCAGGACCTTGTGCTTGCTAGGCAGGTGCTTATGCCACTGAGCTACATCCCTGGCCTGCCCGATCACATCTTTGGTGTGGTTTTCTCTTATGTTGCCTTTTTTGTTTTAAACTTGATGAGATGTTCTTTTTAGAAATTCTTTACATTTTCTGGAAATGAGTGAGCCCTTTGTAATGTTTTACAAATATTTTCTCATTCTTTTGTCTTTTTAATGTGTAAGATCTTTTGATTAACAGAAGTGCTTAATTTTTATTACAATTCATTAGATCACTTTTTCTTTATGGTTAGTGTTTTTTGTCTGTTTGAGAATCTTTACCTGTTCTAAAGTTACAAAGGTATTCTGTATATATTTAGAAGCTTTGTTGATTTGCCTTTGTGTTTAAATATATGGTGCGTTCCCCTGAGAATTGATTTTGGCATCTCAGTTTGTGAAGTTTTCCATATAGACACCAGTTTGACCCATCATTATTCTTTGGAAAGCACCCCCACACACTCTATAGTAGTGTGAGGGTTCCGTGTCATGTCTGATGTTTTTCTGGTCTGTTTATCCTTGTCCTGGTGTTACACTGTCTTGTTTTCTGTCATTTGCTATGTGTTGATTTGTGGTGCAGTATGCGGAATAGGCTTATGTTTTCCTACTTACAGGTAAAATCACCTTGCCATTTTCATATGCATGTTACAGTAAATATGTACATTTTTACAACTTTTTAATTTTTATTGTTATCAGTGCATGTTTTCAATACCTAATTCATTGTGAGGACTGGTACCTGTGCATAACACACCTTAATTTCTCTTTTTTGTCTTTTTTTTTTTTTTTTTTGGTACCGGGGATCGAACTTTTTTGTCTTTTTGAGACAGGGTTTTGCTATGTGTTTTGCACTGGACATGAGCTCACTTTGTAGCCCAGGCTGGTCTCAAACTTGCAGCGATCCTCCTGCGTCACTCTCCCAAGTGCTGGGATTACAGGAGTGAGCCACCACATCCGACTCACCTGAATTCTTTTTAAGTCCTCTTCTACTCTCTCCTCTTCCTCCTTCCATCGCTTGTAGATGTGTTTTGAAAACTACATATTTTAAGTCTATCACTGTAATATAAAAGCAAGATTGACTTTTTATATTTCCATAATAGTTTAATAATTTACTGTTACCCTCTTCTGAAGTGTATAGTGGAGTATCATTACCTGCAAAAAAAAGCTTTTACTTTTTCCTTTCTAATTTTTTCTTTATCTTGTCTTACTCTGCAGCGTAAGGCCTCTAATCTAATGACTAAAAGTAACATCTTCCTGTTCTAAGAGGGAAAAAGCCACTGGGGGTTTCGCTCAGTGGCACAAGTGCCTGTGTGGCAAGTGCAAGGTTGTGAGTTCCATCCCCGGTACCAAAAAAAAAAAAAAAAGGAAAAAAGCCTTAAACATTTTACCATTAAGTATTTTCATTTGGTTCAAAATATTTTTAAATTTCTCTTGAGATTCTTTGACCCATATGTTATTTAGAAATGGGTTGTTTCATCTGTAATATTTTGGGATTTCCAACTATCTGTTAATTGGTTTCTTGCTTAATTGCACTTGTGCTTTGAGAGTATACTTGGTGTAACTTCTGTTTTTTAAAGCTTGTTCAGGTATGTTTTGTGGCCCAGAATGTGGTCAATCTCGGTTCATGTGAGTTTGAGAATAACATATAATATTCTGATGTTGTTGGATGAAATATTCTAAAAATGTTACATAGATCCAGTTGATTGAAGGCCAGCCACATCTTTACTAATTTTATGCCTGAGGATTGTTTGAGTCCAGCTATAATACTAGATGTGTCAGTTTCTCCTGGCAGTTCTTTTACTGTTTTTGGTTTTTTGAGATAGAGTCGTCTTACGTAGTTCACACTGGCCTCGAACTTGATATAGAGCCCCGTTCTTGCCACTTCCAGAAGCAGTTCTGGAAGCCATCTTTCATGAGTGTCTTTCATGAGGTGTGATCATCCTGCCTCAGCCTCCCATGTGCCAGGATACAGCTGTACATCACCACACCTCGGATTTCTTTCAGTTTTTCCTTCACATATTTTAACTTATTCTTGTTATATAAGGGGTGATTGAAAAATAAGGTGAATGTTTACATGTTCTAAATTTATTATCATAAAGGACATATTGCCATTGATCACCCTCAGAATACTCTTCATTGCTTCGAACACACTTATCACTCTGGCCACTTTCTGGAGCAGTCTCATAAAGTTCCTAAGTTGAACAGACTGGGCGCCAACCTGTTATCTTGTCTCCCAGACTGAGCATTGTTATGGTGTCTCTTCTCTTAGTTTGTCAGTTATACTTCTTTTAAAGCCGTTTTTAATGGTTGCCCTATGGTTTGCAGTATTCATTTTCAGTGACCATAAGTCTACTTAAGATAATGCTACATTGCTTTGTGATGGTGTAAGTACCTGTTACCCGTTTGCTCCCGCCCATCACTTTTAAGATGGCTGGCACTCAGTTCACTTCTCCAAATGCTATATTCGCCTATTACATTGTTACTATTATTAGCTGAGTGATTATTATTCATTAGGAATAAAAAAACAAGTATTTTCACATTCTGTTCATTTGTTCTATCTTCAATACTCCTTGTGTATATCATTTGCCTTTTCTCGAAAGAACTCGTTTTAACATACCTTATAGGGCATGTCTTCTGTTAAAAATTCTCTGTTTTCTTTTGCCTAAGTCTTTAGTTTTCATTTACTTTTAAAGGACAATTTTCACTAGATTCTATGTTGTAGGTTGGTATGGTTTTTTTTTCTTTAAATTTAAAAAAATATTTTACTGTACTTTGTAATTTTTACCCCAGTTCCTATATAAGTAAGAGGGTGTATTCTCCTCTGGCTTTTTTTTTTTTTTTTTTTTTTTTTTTTTTGGTGCCAGGGATCAAACTCATGACCTCGCTTTTTACCAGGCAAGCACTTTGAGCCCCTGAGCTAAATCTCCAGTCCTCTGGCTTTTTTTTTAAAGAATTTTTTTCTTTGTCTTGTTGTTTGTTCATTTCATTGTTTGGTACTTTGAACATGATATGGTCCCACATAGTGGGCTTTATTGTTTGTCTGGTTTTGTTTGTTTGTTTGTTTGTTTGTTTGGAGACAATGTCTTATTACCTAGTGCAGACTGGCCTTGAACTCACTATGTAGCCCAGGCTGATGTTGAGCTCTCGTTGATCTTCCTGCCTCAGCTCCCCAAGTGCTGGGATTACATATGTGCAACTCCACAGCTGGCCTACACACATAAAGTTTTTTAAAAATACTATTTTTTTGTGTGTGTGTTCTGAATTTCATGGATCTATATCATTAATTTTGGCAAATGCTCAACTATTGTTTCAAATACTTTTCATTTCTTTTTTTCTTTTCTAAGTATTCCATTTATGGCTCAAACCTTTTGTAATTATCCTACAGGATAATTATCTTTTCTTTCTTATTTTCTTTCTTTCTTTCTTTCTTTCTTTCTTTCTTTCTTTCTTTCTTTCTTTCTTTCTTTCTTTCTTTCTTTCTTTCTTTTTACCAGTTTACCAGGATTTCAGTTTAAGAAGTTTCTGTTGCCATCTCTTCAAGCTCACTTGGCCATCTCCAGTGTGCTAATGAGCCATCAAGGAATTCTTCGTTTCTGTTACAGTATTTTGGTTACTAGGTCATTGCTTACATTAGGTGGAGTTAGATTTCTTTTTTTATTTTTGGACCTTATCAGATGGATGATTTTCAGATGCTTTTTATCATTCAGTGAGTGTCTTACTGCTTTCTTGTACTGTCCATTGAACCACAAAATGTTTTACTTTCAACGAAGTAAAGTTTACTTTTTCCTTTGGTTACTTTAGTGTCATAACTGAGAATTGATTGCCTAATTTAAGGCAGTGAGATTTACACCTATATTTTCTTCTGTTTGATAGTTTTAGCTCTTATATGTAGCCTTTTGATCAGTTTTGAGTTAATTTTTTGTATATGATATAAGGAAAGTGTTTCTTACTTTGTTTATAGATGTTCTGTTGCCCTAACCTTGCAACATTTGTTGGAAAGACTTTGTTTATTGAACAGTCTTTGCTCTCTTGTCAAAAATCAATTGATCATTAACATAAGGGTGCATTTTGAAGTCTTCATGCTCTTCTGTTAGTGGCCAGAACCATAGTCTTGATTATTTTAGCCTTATGGTAAATTTAGAAATCAGGAAGCGTGATTCTTTCAGCTTTGAGATAGTTTTGCCTATTCTAGGTCTCTTGCTTTTCTGTATGAAATTGAGGATTAGCTTGTTAGCTTCTGTGAGGGGGCCAGCTGGAATTGTAATAGGAATTGAATCACTACAGTGGGTATCACTCCACTAGTAATAATAAGAATCATTGTGGCTGGGTGTGATGATGCTTGCCTGTAATCCCAGTTACTCAGGAGGCTGAGGCAGGAAGATTATGAGTTCAGGTCTAACCTGCGAACACAGTGAGACCCTGTTTCAAAAAAAATTGACAAAAGAGGTATTGCCACTTTGGTAATATTACGGCTTTCCATCCATGAACTTGGGATAGCTTTTCACTACCTAGACTTTCTTTAGCAGTATTTTGTTTCCATATGTAAATCCATATGTAAATCATGTATCCTTTTTGCTTCACTAGTTTGTAAGTATTCTTTTCAATGGTATTACAAATGGAATTGATATGCTAGATTATGTTACCTGCAAATAAAGAGTTTTGTTTCTTCCTTTCCACCCTGGATGCCTTTTGTTTCTTTTCTAATTGTTTACATTCAAATTTGTATTCAAATAAAAGTGAAAGTGGGCATTTTGGTTTTTTTTGTGATATTAGTGGGAAAACATGTAGTATTTTACTATATTAAGTATTATGCTAGATGTAGGTTTTTTTGTAATTGCCCTTTAATAGATAGAAAAAGTTCCTTTGTATTCCTAATTTGTCCAGTGTTTTAACTAAAAAGATATATTTTGATTTTTGTCCTTTTTTTATCCATTGATACATCATGAAGATTTTGTTCTACGAACTGTTGATATGTGGTATTACATATATATTTGTATGAACGCATGAATGTATGTATGTGTGTTTTACCAAGGATTAAACCCAGACCTCATGCTTGCTAGGCAAGTGCTTTACCCCTGAATTATATCCCCAACCCTGATAGTCATGTATGAATTTTCCTTGCCTTCCTGGTATAAATCTTGCATGTTCATGGTGTATAACCTTTTTTCTATGATGCTGGATTTGGTTTAGTAACATTTTACTGAGCATTTTTGAATCTATATTGGTAAGAGAGCTGTCTTTTTCCTGTGAAGTCTTTGTTTGGATTTGTTACAGAGGTAATATTGACCTCATAGAATGAGCTGGGAATGTTTTCTTGTATTTTATGGAAAAGTCCAAAGTATTGGTGTTAATTGTTCTTTAAATGTTTGGTAGAATATGCCAGTGAAGCTATCTGTCTGTACCCAGGCTTTTCTTGGTGAGGTTTTGTTTATTTTAAACACCTATTCAATCTTTTTTTTCTTAAACATGTCTATTCAGCTATCTTGTTTACTCCTGAGTCATTTTCCCAGGTTGTACTTTCTAATAATTCATCCATTTCATTTAGGTTATCTAGTCTGTTAACAGGTGATGTTTGTAGTGTTCCATTGTATTATTTTTGTAAGGTTGATAGTGATATTCTCTCTTTCATTTCTGAATTTAATAATTCATTCTAGAAGTTGGTCAGTATAACTAAGGCTTTGTCAGTTTGTTGATCTTTTCGTAACACCTTAAAGCATTTGGTTTCATTGATATTTCTGTATTATTTTTCTGTTCTTTATTTTTGCTGTAGTTTTTTTAAATTTTCATTCTTGTTGATTGTATTTAGTGTCCCCTTTTTTTCCTATCTTCTTAGGTTGGATGTTTATTGATTTGTGATCTCTCTTCTATTTTTTTTTATCGGTATCAGGGATCGAACTCACGACTGCTTGTTTGCAAGGCAGGCGCTTATGCCACAGAGCTAAATCCCCAGTCCCATCTCTTCTATTTTTAATAGCTACAGCTATAAATTTTTCCGAATGCACTGTTTTTGCTAGTTCCCATAACCATATTTGCTTTTTTCTTTCATTCAAAGAAATAATATTTCCATTGTTTTTAATCTTGCACTGATTTGAGCTTGTTTGAACAATTTAAAATTGCTGTTATTCAGTCATTTTTTATGTGAAGTTAGTAATTTCTTAATTTTACTCTAATATGATCATTCCCCTGAATATCTCATTGTTTCATGTCACCTCCATATTAACTTTATTTTTATAATCTAAGAAAATAAATTTAAGAAGAACAATGTGATTTGGCCATTATCCTAGGAGTGATATGTCAGGATAGAACCAAAATATTATTATTATTATTATTATTATTGTTATTATTATTATTTAGGTTTTTGAGACAGGGTCTCACTATGTAGTACAAGTTGATCCTGAACTCACTGTGTTGTCCAGGCTGACCTCAAACTCATAGCAATCCTCCTGCCTCAGCTTCTCCCATGCACTGAGATCATAGGCATGTACCACTGTGTCTGGCAAAAAACCATTATTGAAGATCCAGTGGTCCTGTATCATCTCTTACAAGAAGCTTTTGATCTGACTGAGGGACAGGTGCACTGAAATAATTTACATCTTGTCTCTGATAATGAATGTTACATCCCAAAAGTAATAGTGAAAATTGTCATAACTGATGAATGTTCCTGCCAGTGTATTGCTGTTGCTCATGCTGTCCAACATTTATGGCGTTTCTGCTGTGTGACACGCACTGTGGGGTAGAACAAGATAGAGGATGGGGAAGGGGTACACAGTTCAGTGCCTACTTTTAAGTAGTGTGGTCTAACAGAGGAGGGCTCAAGTGGGCCATTGATTATGATACAACAGGATAAATTACACAATACATAAAGTCCCAGAGGAAGGGTCAATAATGTCTTAGAAAGGCTAGTGGGGAAGGCCACTCAAAGAAGATTTCTAGCTGTCTGACTTACATTTTAAAGGACAGAGAACATTTTAGATCGAAATGATACGCCACTAGCATTTGAGGCCGGCAAGGACATGCGCCGAGAGGTACAGAGAGGACGCACGTGTGTGAAGCACGGAATGGACATTGGGCAGAGATGAGATTGGGAGTAGGGGTTTGACTAAGAAGGGTGTTGTATCAGTAGGCAAGAAGTTGTGTGCTGTTTTTTCATAGGCTGTTTGGAAGTAACCGAAGATTTCTGTTTTTCTTTTTTTTTTTTTTTTCAGTCAGGGTCTCGCTATGCAGTGCAAGCCGGCCTTGACCTTAACTGTGTAGCCCAGGCTGCTGTCAAACTCACGACAGTTCTCCTGTCTCAGCCTTCTGAGGTCTGGGTTTATAGGCCTGTGCCACCATGCTCAGCTATTTGAAGATTTCTGAAAAGAGAATTTTGAATTATTTTCCTGGTTGTGTTTGGGAGTCATCTATTCCCCCCACCCCCATACCTGCTAGCAGGTCTTTCCTCACCAGTAAAATATTCTTTTCTTTTCTTTTTTATTCACAGTTTCCTGAAGCTTTTTTGACAGAACGGGACAAACAGTCCAAATGGAATGGAATTCCTCAGTTGCTCCTTAAGCTGTATGCCACCAGCCACCTCCACAGTGACTTCATTGAGTGCCAAAACATCCTCAAGGTAATTCTTAAAGGCCTTAGGGGAGCTGCACTGAGTCTCCAGGTGACATAACTATCGGCTTTTTTTAATAGCCTGTTTTAATTGTGCGAGCTGTTGAGAAGTTCAGAGAAGGCGCAAGAACAAAATAAAGTCACCAGTAGTCGCACCATCAAGAGGTGGTCACCGTAGGTTTCCTGTGTGTATCCTGCCAGGCTTTATTCAGGGTTAATTTATGGCAGTGATTGCTTTATACAGGTGGTCAACACTACCCTGGCGTTTGGATGATACTTTTTCCCTCCTGGTTTTGGAAATCAAACCCAAGCCTTCAGGCATGCTATAACAGGTGCTCTTCCACTGAGCTACATGCCTGACCTTGGATATCTTTCTTTCTGTCTGTCTGTCCATCTTTCTTTCTTTCTTTTTTTGTTTTTTGAGTCAGTGTCTCACTGTGTAGTCCAGGCTGGCCGTGAACGTGCATTCATCCTCCTGCCTCAGCTTCTTGAGTGCTGGGATTACAGGCGTGTGCTATATAACCATGCCTGGCTCTTGGACACAGTTTTGAATTCATATTGCTGAAGGCTTCTGGGAGGGACCTTGTGATTGTTGATTTGAAGGGGCAGGTGTGATGGTTGGGAGAGGAGTGAAGAGACTGCAGAGACGTAATGCTGAGGGGGTTCTGCAGCCTGAGTGTGTGGCAGAGTGCTGGGCCTGACTCCAAGTTTTGATTCAGTAGGTCTGGGGTCACCTTATCCAAACTTCAGCTTGGGCCAAGTGTGAACTCCCAGCTCTGATTGCAGTTATAACCTGGGCAAGTATATTTGGTCATAATAAAACCAAATGATACAATATTCTTCACAGGTGAAATTTTATGATTGCATCGTAGAAGCCATTCTATGTAATAGTGATTAAGCTTGTACTTTAAGAGAAGGCCTTTTCATGTTCTTGATCTTGTCAGTCTAATTGATAGAAATAATTATAGCCTCTTACATTTATTTAAAAATACTTTCCAAAGAAATTTATATTATTTTATTTGATTACTGTAAAATTTCTGAGATATGTTGTTGAGGTAAAATCAAGGCAGAGAGAAATTAATATCCATCAGTCCTTGATGTGTGATCATTTCTTCACTCATCCAGCAAATAACCAAATGTTTATTTAAGACTTACTGTGTAGCAGGTTTTTCTGTGAGATTGTTTTCCTATAGCTTTGTTTCACATAAACAAAAGATTCTATCCCCCTCCAAGATTTGAGAATTGCCTTCCTATGTCTACAGTTTCAAATACTTGCTGTCTTGAGACCTACCTCAAGACATCTCTTCTAACCTTTTCATCAAAGAGCATTTAATCTAGAGGGGGAAAAGAAAGGTTTCAAATAGATACAAAGTAAAAATGCTAAATGTATGCTGAAAGTGATAACCATTGCAAATGACTTACTGATTGCTTTGCCAGATAAAACATCAGATTGCATTTTAGCTGGGGAGCTCAAGGAAGAGTTCCTCCAGAAGGTCAATTTGAACAGAGATTTGGTTATTACAACAAAACTCAGTAGCTTGAAGGAGCAACCACTATTTATCTCACAATTCCTGGTTCATTGAGTGGTTCTGCTTCCTGTGGCTTTGAGCGAAGTATTGAGCCCTCTAAAATGTTAAAATGACCTCATTCACATCCCAGGCAGGTTGGTGCAGGCCGTCAGCTGGATGGCATCGGTCATGGTGTCAGTTCTCCTTCCTGTGGCTTCCACGGGAGCTGTGTTGGGCCTCTCAGAGTGGGACTATTGGATTCCAGCATGGCAGAGGCCAACTCTACCAGGCCTTAAAAGCTGTGTGCTGGAAGTGGTGTAGTGTCCGTCTGTCACATTCTGAAGCAGGTTTTCTTGCTCATACAGATTCAGTCATGAATAAAATGCAAACTGATATTTTAGTATCTAGTCTGTATTGAATTCTAAAACAAAATGTCTCTGTACTTTTTTTTTTTAAAGGAAATTTCTCCTCTTCTCTCCATGGAGGCTATGGCATTTGTTACTGAAGATAGGAAACTTACCCAAGAAACTACTTACCCAAATACATATATTTTTGATTTGTTTGGAGGCGTTGATGTAAGTAGCTATTTATTCTTGCTTCTATCATTATTACTGTATCAATGGTTCGAATAGTTAATTGTTAAAGTAGAAGAAAGAAGACATTGATTCAGACTTTTAGAAACTCAGTGGCATTCACTCATTTAAAAGCAACATAGTTTTTCTTCTTTTTAAATGATTTTTTTTTTTTTTTTTTTTTTTTTTTGAGACAAGTTTTCACTATGCAGTTCAGGCTGGCCTTGAACTCACTTTGTAACCCAGGCTGGCCTGGAACTCACAGGGATCCTCCTGCCTTGGCCTCCCAAGTGCTGGGATTACTGGTGTATGCCATCATAGCCAACATGTATAACCACCTATTTTTAAAAGTGCCAAGTAAAAAGTGTGTTTCCCAGTTTTCCATTGTCTCCTCAGGAGCAGTTGTGATTACTAGTTTCTTGTGCGTCTTTCTAGAGATGTTCTGTTGCTCTGTGTGTATGTTTTTGCATGTGCAAGTGTGCCCACTTCCACCTTACCTCAGTTTGTTTTCTCCCCACATACAATAGCATACCATGTAACCAGTGTGCTCTCCACTACTTTATTTTTTTCCTGTAACCCTAGCATGGGCATAATTTCATTTCAGTGGATGTAGATCCACCTGTTGTTTAAATATGATGTGTCTATCCTTCATTTGTGTAGTCTCTAGTTGATGGACAGTCAGAGTTTTCCCACACCTTTTCTATTATAAACAAGGTTACAGTAAAGATTTTTGAATGTATTTTTTTGTGTGAATGTAGACCTTTAGAATCAAAGCATATGTCTTCTATTGTTTACTGTATTAACTGCAGTTTATCAACTTACATTGTCAATAATGAAGTATGAGAATGTTTACCCACAGCATCACCAACATATTGTATAAGTATGTGTATCTATCAGTTTGTTGTGGAAGTATAATCTTCATACAAAGGAGTATACCAGTAATTACCACGAACCTACTCCCCAAGTCAGGAAATAGGATATTACCAGAATGTAGATACCTCCTTCACCAAACTGTATATTTTAAATATTTGCTAAGTAGATGTGAGAAAAATCTTATTTTTTCATAGTTTTATTTTACCAGTTTATTGAGACATGGGGCACATGCCATACATTCCACCGTTTACAGTGTACAGTTCATGTGCTCACTTTGGTAGCACATGTACTAAAATTAGAACAGTACAGAGATTAGCATAGCCCCGTGCAAGATGACATGTAAAATATCGTTATTTGTTTTTTAGTGTGTAACCATCACTACAGTCAAATTTAGAACATTTTTAACCCCTTGCAGGAGATCTCCATATGCATTAGCCTTGTTCCCCATCTCTCCAACTCCCAACCCTGCATTAGAAAACTACTCATCTACTTTCTGACCCTATAGATGTCCCCATTCTGAACAATTCGTAAATTGGAATCATGTAACATATGGTCTTTTGTAACTTGCTTCTTTCACATAGCATAATGCTTTCAGTGTCTATCCACATTGAAGTATTAATACTACATTGTGTATGTTTTTTGGTTTCGGTGTTATTGTTTGTTTTTTGTTTTTGGTGGGTACCAGAAATTAAACTCAGGGCCTTGTGCTTTCCAGGCAGGCACTGTGCCACTGAGCTGTATCCCCACCCCCACATTTTGTATGTTTAGTAGTGATGGACAATTGGGCTGCACAAGTTCACATGCCAACAGCAATGTAGGAAGATTCTGGTTTCTCTGACCTTATCAGTGCTTATTGTTATCTGTCATTTTCATTATAGTCATTTTATCGAGGGAAAAATCAGAAGACAAAACTTTGCATATGTAGTTTACTTAGTATACATAGTTTGCTTAGTATAGCAATTATTCATAATGCCTAAAAGTATCCAGGAGAAGTAGTGGTTATTCTATCCTCTGAATTTTATGAAGTCAATAAATAATGTAAAATTTTAATAGCATGAAAAAATTCTTGATGAAAAAGCATGCAACACTATTGTATCTGCTCTATGATAGTTATCCCAGCTTTTTTAGAAGATGACTTGGGGGTATCTGTTACACAAGGCAAAAGAAGCCAGTGACAAGGGCAACTTTTATTGTTGTCCCATGTTGTAAGACTTGTTTCGTTTTCCTCTTACAAGTGCAGTTGATGTCAAATGCAGATACGTGGAAAGCTGAGCAAAACATTTTTCCAGAAATGATATTCTATGGTACAGGGGTACCTGAGAGGTTTTATTTTATACTCTGTTGTCTTGAGCTAAAACAATATACATTTCTCCCTTTTCTCTCAGTTCAGGATGTTGAAATATGGTGTCACCTTCTCCTAGGAGCAATCCTAAGAATGTGGATTTGTTTTCTAAAGATTTGTTGCTAGTTTGAGATGGCAGAAGTTGTCTCAGATTTTCTAGCTAAACAGTCTAGTCTCAAAGATTTTTCATGTTGGCTATTTTTTTTTAAAAAATGCTATAAGATTGTTTTCCCTCATTTGGCATGAGGTATATTAAACCTGCTGCCCAAATTTCAGCCTGTAGCTAAAAGGGGCTAGAGGTTTTTTTTTTTTTATCTTTTTCTAAAATTGCACTTAAATTAATTTAAACAATAGCATAAGACTATATACATCTATATATGGTTGATGTTTAAACATGATGACTTAACGGCATGGAGGGCACCCCTGTAGTTCTAGCACTCATGCAGGAGGACCAGGCAGGAGAATAATGGTGAATTTAAGGCCAGCCTGGGCTCTGTAATGCATTCAAGGCCAGCCTGAACTGCTAGAACCTATTTCAAAAAAAAAAAAAAAAAAAAAAAAAAAAAAAAAAAAAAAAAAAAAACAAACAAACAAAAAACCCCCAAAAAACTAACCAAACCAAAACAAACTCTGTGTGTGTGTGTGTGTGTGTGTGTGTGTGTGTATAGTAACTTAGTCATGATCTTAGCATATAGATTACTTGAAAATGTGTGAATATCTTTAAGTAGAAATTGACTTTTTAAAAAACAATCTATACAAGAGTCCTTGTTATAAAAGTAAAAGGTGAAAAGAAAATTTAGGCCAGTCACAATGGTACATGCTTGTAATCGTAGCTACTTGGGATGCTGAGACAGGAGTATCACCATGAGTTTGAGGTCAGCCTGGGCTACATAGTGAGTTCAAGGCCAGTTTAAACTACACAGCAAAACACTATTTAAAACAAAAAATCTAAAATTTTAGTCATGTACCTTAAAATTAACCTTGTAGTCAAACCTCATTGGTTTCTGATGTGTGCAGGAAGTTTTGCAGCCATCAACAGAACATTTTTGATATTGCTAAAGAAATCCCGTGCCATCGGCAGTCCATCCCCATTTTCTGTTTCTATCGATTTGCTTATTGTGGACATTTAGATAAACAATTGTATGTATGCTGTGTGGCTTTTCATTTCTGGGTTCTTTACCTTACATAATAGCTTCTTTGAAATATAATTCATATATGATATGGTTCACCCAGTGAAAGTGTACCATTCAGTGGTTTTTAGTAAATTCAGCAATGTAGCTATCACCACAGCTTTTAAAACATTTTCACCACTTCTAAAAAGAAACCCCTGTGCTGGGGATGTGGCTGAGTAGTAGAGCTCTTGCCATGTGTGCGCAAGGCCCTGGGTTTGATCCCCAGCACCACACACAAAAAAAGAAATCCTATGTCCTATAGTAGTGACTCCCATATTCTCATAAACATCCTGTCTTTAGGCAACCACTGATGTACGTCTGCTACCTCTAGAAATTTTCCTCTTCTAAACATTTCATATAAATGGAATGACAGGCTGCTTTCACTTAGCCTGATACTCAAGATTTATCTGTGTCACTGCATATGTGTTAGTACTTCATTCCTTTTTATTGCCAAGAAATTTTTCATTGTGTGGATGGATCACATTTTGTTTACTGGTTAAGCAGTAGTTGATGGACATTTGCATTGGTTACACTTTTGACTTTTATTGCTGCATTTTTTAAAATTTTATTTTAAAAGGGAGTAAAATTAAATACAACAAAACAGAACAGAATGGGACATAAGAAAGCATGAATTTCAAAGCTAGACAACCAGAGATTTCCACTATCTGTCATATTGTCTTGTTTTCTTCCAAATGGTTGTCCTTATCTTTGCATATGGAGAGCTCATACTAAATAACATAGCCAGTCTTTTCACAAGATGTGTAGTTCACTGGCTCCCACTTGCTAAGCACAGGGAAGGAGAGGGGGGGACATGGGATGGGGGACAGGACGACATGAGATGTCTGATTCTCAGCCTACACGCAGGCAGGATCACAGTCGCCCCCCAGAGACGGGAAGAGTTCCTTGTTCTCCCGCACGCCAAGTCAACGGCACGGTGCAGGTCCCGATGTGCCAGGGTCTCTTTCCTTCGGGCTGCCGAAAGTCTGCCACGTTCTCAGCCGCCCCCCAGAAAGGGGAGGAGTTCCTTGTTCTCCTGGCACCCCGAGTCAACCGCATGGTGCAGGTCCCGAGGCACCAGGGTCTCTCCCCTGCAGGCCCCCCAAAGTCCGCCATACTCACCTGCTATTTCTTTCTGATGAATTGACCATTCCATTTCCAAAGTTCTGAAATGGCCAACAGATCACAGAAAGAATTCTCTTTAGGCTCCTGTTTGAAACCAGCAGCTACAGCGATCTGCTGGCCTTGCTTCAGGGCCACACATTTTATTTTTTAAGACAGGATCTCACTATGTATAGTGGCCTTGAACTCACGATCTTTTTGTCTCAGCCTCCTGACTCCTGAGATTATAGGTGTGTGTTGCTATGGCCAGGATTTTGGCTATAATTAATAGCACTGCTTTGATTAATGGTGAGCTCTGAACATTGAAATATGAGTATTTTTGTAGACATATTTTTTCATTTCCTGTTAGGTTGGATGTTTTAAAAATTTCACTCAGAGAGAGAAGTTGCTGGGTCATATGGTACGCCTCTGTTTAACTTTTGATGAGCTGCCAAATTGTTTTTCAGTGTGGCTTCATTATTTTCCACATCCGAGAGCGGTTCCAGTGTCTTTCTTAAGGTGCAAATTGATATAATTCATTGTGGTTTTGATTTGCATTTCCCTGATGGCAAATGATATTGACCCTTTCTTTCTTTTTTCTTTTCTTTTCTTTTTTTTTTTGGTATGGGGATCAAACCTCGTGTTTGCCAGGCAGGCGCTTATGCTGCTGAGCTAAATCCCCAGCCCTTGCCCCTTTATATGTTTATGAATGGCTTTTGGAAGTATCTGTTCATCGATTTTTAATTGGGTTTGCTTTTGATTGCGTTATATTGACTGTTCCTGGATACTATCCCTGATGAAGTATGTAATTTGCAAATGTTTTCTCCAGATGATTTGTTAGTTTTTTTTTTTTACACTATTGATAGTGCCCTGTGAATCACAAAAGTTTTTAATTTTGGTGAATTTCATTTTATCTAAGTTTTTTCTCTTTTGTTCCT
Organism: Dolichotis patagonum; assembly: GCA_004027295.1. Lineage (NCBI taxonomy): Eukaryota > Metazoa > Chordata > Mammalia > Rodentia > Caviidae > Dolichotis > Dolichotis patagonum. The sequence continues at coordinate 15,538 of PVJX010018137.1, forward strand.
TGAGTTTGGGTATATATCTAAGAAATAATTGGCTAATCTAAGGTCACAAAGATTTACCCATTTACTTTCTAAGAGTTTGATAATTTTATCACTTACATTTTAGGTTCTTGATGACCCTGTCAGATGGAGATAGGGGTCCATTTTCATTCTTTTACATGTGACTGCCAGTTATAACAACACTATTTATTGAAAAACTTCTCTTTCTGGCATCCTTGTCAGAAATCAGTTGGTTGTAGACACATGGGTTTATTTCTGTGCTTGCAGCTCAGGCTTGTTTTGGCTATTATACATCCCTAGTAGTTGCCTGTAAATTTTAGGGTCAACTTGTCAATTTCTAGAAAGAAACCAGCTGGGATTTTGATAATGATTGCATTGAATTTAGGTCAGTTGCTGGGCATGATGATACAGACCTATAATCCTAGCACTTGGGAAGCAGAGGCAGGAGGACCACTGTGAGTTCAAGGCTAACCTGTGCTACCTAGTGAGTTCAAGACCAGCCTTAACTACTTAACAAGACCTTTTCTCCAAAAAAATATTTTTTTAACTCAGTTTGAGGAAACTGTCTTTCTGTTGTTTAGATTGTCTTTAGTTTTTTTTTTCCAAAAATATTTTGCTTTTCTTATATAGTTTTTCACTTGTTAAAGTGAAAGATACTTCCTGAGTATCTTTCTCTTTTTGAGTCTCTTATAAATGAAATTGTCTTAACTTTGATTTTTGTACGATCATATCTATGATTACAAAGACTTGCATTTGTTTATTATCTCAAAACCTTATTGATATCTTATCTCTGATAAATTTTTAGTAAAATTTTTAGTTTTCTGTATTTTAGTTCTTTAGTTTCTTGCTTTTTAATTTGGATGCCTCTCTTTCCTTATTCCCTTCCACAGGCTGTCTCCCGTTAGAATCTACAGGTGATATTAAATAGAAACAGTAAAAGTGGACATATCCTTGTTTTTCTGGTTCTTAGTGGCCAAGTATTCAGTCTTTTTCAATGATGTCTTAGTTACTGAGACAAAATACCTGATGCCCAAAGTTGGGAAAGGTTTATTTCTTACAGTTTTGGAAGTTTCAGTCCATACTTAGTTGGCTCCAAGGCAGGGTGGCATGGTGGGGCGCCAGTTCATGGCGGCTACAAACAGCAAGGTGGAAACCGGCAAGAGAGAGACACCCCTTCTTCCTGCCATTACATTACATCCCAGCTCCACCCTCTAGGTGGGTATAGCACTGACACCACCAATCCAAGCACTAGACAATGAACCAGTCACAAATGCACAATGCAAATACATGAGGCCTGGGGGCCACCAACATAAACCATGACAAATGATGGTGTTAGCTCTTGAGATTTTTATAAAAGCCCTTTATCAGGTTGTTCCATCTATTCCTTGTTGTTTTGTCATGAAAGCGTTTTGGATACTTTTCAAATGCTTTTCACGTTTACTGAGATGTTTGTGTGGGTTTTGTCTTTTATTGTACTGATATGATATATATATATATATTAATTGATTTTCAGATGTTGAACCAACCTTGCATTTCTAGGATAAATTCCACTTGGTTGTGTTGTGTAGCCTTTTTTTATATGCAGCTGAGTTTGTTTTGCTACCTAGTGTTTTTAAGATTTTTTTTTCTGTGAATGTTCATAGGAGATGTTGGTCTGTGATTTTATTGTGATGTTTTTGGTTTGGGTCTCAGAGTAATAGAATAAGTTGGAAACTGTGCTTCCTCTTCTATTTTTGGAAAGAGTAGATATTTAAATGTTATATACGGTTCACCAGTGAAGCTGTCTGAGCCTGAAATTGTCTTTATGGGTAGGGGTTTGGTTTGATCACTAATTCAGTCTCTTTGTGTATTATAGGACTAAAAAGATACTTGGTTTCTCCTTGAATTGTGTGTATATTTCTAGGAATTTGTCCATTTCATCAGGGTTATCTTATATTAGTTGGCTCTTGTTCATAGTATTCCTTTATAGCCCTCTTTTTCTCCATCTTGCCTTCTCCTTTATTTCTGCTTATAGTAATTTTAGTCCTCTCTTCCTTTTTTGGTCTGTTTAGCTGAAGAAATGCTAATGTTTTCAAGGCACCAACTTTTAGGTTTGTCAGTTTTTCTCTGTTCCTTTCTTTATTCCATTAATTTCCACTCTAGGTTTTTTTGGTTATTGTTGTTTTGTTTTTGTTTTTAATGCTGTGGGAATCAAACCCAGGGCCTTGTACATGCAAGGCAGAAGCTCTACCACTGAGCCACATCCCCAGCCCCTTCACACGAATTGTTGTTTCCATCTGTCTGTTTTCTGTGGGTTTACTTTGCTTGTTTTTCTAGTGTCTTAGAATAGAAGATTGTTTTTCTAGTGTCTTAAAATGGAAGATTGTGATTATTGATATTAAGTAACTTTTTTTAAAGAATTGGCATTTGTAGCTATAAATTACCATCTAAATTCTGTTTTAGCTAGACCAGAAGTTTTGATATATTCACCCACCTCATACTTTGAAATTACCCCTGTGATTTCTTCTTTGTCTCATTGTTTGTTGAGGATGAGTTTTATACTTATCTACATGAATTTCCTTTTTCTGGTATCTAATTTAATTCCATTGTGAAAAGAGAATATAATTTCTATCTTTCTAAATTTATTGAGGCTTATTATATGATTTCAACTATAATCTGACTTGAAGAATGTTCTATTTGCTTTTGTGTAGAATGTATTCAGTGTTCAACATACAATGTTTTATGGGGGTCTGTCAGTTCTGGTTGGTTTATGGTGTTCAACCTTTTATTTATTTGCTGATGTTCTGCCTGGTTCTCTATGTATTTATGTTTCTGTTGTGTGCTTTAACCTCATGTATTGCAAGGCTGTTTTTAGGAGCATATGTCTTTATGATAGTTATATATTTCTGATAGATTACCCATTTATCAATTAAAAGTTGTCCTTCCTTTTCACAGAATTTTAAAGTACATGCTTATTCCAAACTTAGTTTAAGGAAAATTGTGTGTAGTATTATAAGTATATAAAATGAAAAAATATGCATATTATCCCCTCAATCTCTATAGAAATCAATGGTAACAATTAATGATATATATGGAAACCTTTTAAAAATAAATTCATACACATAAGTGCTTTAATTTAAGCAGAGTCCTAGTAGTAGTAATGTTCTACAGCTTTTCAAAAATTAAAGCCACGTTGGACCTTAGAGATTGCCTAATTTAATATATTCATTTTTTAAAGTGAGAAAGGTGAGGCCTAAGTAGGGGTATTAACTTGCTTTAGTTTACTGGAGATTAAGTGGTCCAGCTGGGACTAGAATCCAAGTTTCCTCCTGCCAGAGAACCTCACTGCCTCCTAGAACACGATGATCTTGCAGTACTATGACAGCTGCTTGGGCTATTAGTTGTCATGGCAAAGACTGTTATATAAGTTGTCCTTCATATTAATGTTGAAGATTTTTATCTTTTTTTTTTTTTTCAAATAGCTCCTTGTAGAAATTCTTATGAGGCCTACAATCTCTATCCGGGGACAAAAATTAAAAAGTAAGTATAATGTGTTAGATGCTGGCCCTCATTTCCCAGCATGCCCTTGTGGTGACAGTTGTAGAAGTCACTCTTCCATGAAGCCTTCTTGACTCTTAACAGCAAGGACACGCCTCACCTGCAGCTGCAGCTCACTCTCTCCTTCCCCAGCTAAGCAGCTCTCTCGTTCCTTTGGTACTGGGTAGGAATACAGATCTGATGCTTTCAGAAAAGGAGCATGAGAACCACTGGGCTCAAAGACTTTCATCTTTGGCCTTTCTAGTAGCCTTTAGGTCCAGCATTTAGGTTTTGTTTGGAATCCTTGTTTCATATATGTAGCTAGCTGAGAGAATAAGAAGTAACCTAGTCTGGTCACCTTTTTTTGCTTTATTTTTTTTAAAAACCTACTAGATTTTTTTAATAAAGGTAATGTATACTTTTTATAAAAAACAATCATGCCTGGCACAGTGGCACATGCTTTTGCACACTTGTAATCCTAGGTACTTGGGAGGCTGAGACTGGAGGAGTACAAGTTTGAGACCAGCCTGGACAGCTTAGCAAGAATGTGTCTTAAGAATAGAAAGGACTGAGAATATAGCTCAGTGTGGAGTGCCCTGGGTTCAATCCCTGGTACCACAGACAAAAACAAAAGCAGTATATATGGTAAAAATCAAAGTATTTTTTTACTGCATAATTTTTTAAGCCAAGTGAATATATGGGTATAACTCTCTTGTTTTGTGTAATTTACACATGCTACAATTTTTTTTTGTGAGGGGAGATGGGTATGTATGTAATTTAGGCTGTCCTTGAACTTAGTATGTAAGCCAGGCTGGTCTCGAAATCATAGTGATCCTCCTGCCTCAGCCTCCCGAGTGCTAGGATAGCAAATATGCACCACCACTCCTGGCACAAAAATTTTTTAAAGTATTTATATTGAAATTTGTAAAAAAATTTAAAAATGGAAATTTCATTTCATTCTGCTTTTAAAAGCCAAAATCTGGGTGTGGTGGCACATTGCCTGTAATCCTGGCACTTGGGAGCCTGAAACAGGAGGATCCCTGCAAGTTTGAGGCCATTTTGGGCTACATAGTGAGTTCAGTGCAAGGCCCTGTTTCAAAAAATATATGTATATACATACATATGTACATACATAGTGTGTCAGAGGTCACTTCAATTAACACTTGATGAGTGCTCTTCTACAAACACCACATACATACTTTTGAAATTTTTCATATCTAATATCAATAAAGCATACTGTACAAGACCTCATTTGTCCAAGAAGTGGTAGTTAAAAGAATTCATATTCATGTTCATTGTCTCAGGGTTGTTTTTTTTGTTTTGGTGCCGGGGATTGAATTTACGGCTTCACGCTTGCCAGGCAGGCACTTATGCTACTGAGCTAAACCTCCAGCCCTTATCTCAGTTTTGTACTCTTGAGTTGGTCCTTACTGTTTTCTACCCCAACAGCTAGTAGCATATCAGTTACTTAGTCTGTCTTCCTCCCATTGGATTTATAGATTTCATGAGGACTGAGACTTACTTTTTTCTTTCTTTCTTTTTTTTTTTTTTCTTACTACTGGCTCCTTTAGAGTAAGTACTGAGTGGATATTTGATGAGTGCATGAATCCCAACTCCCTTTGAAAACAGCAAATGTAGAAATTCTGAGAAATCGATCTGGTGTTTCACCCTGCCCTGAGGTTAATAAATCAAAAAACAAAATAGGCTGGGCCTGGTGGTGCCCGCCAGTAATCCCCTAGGGAGGCTGAGGCAGGAGGATCACTGTGAGTTCCAGGCCAGCCTGAGCAACAAAATGAGTTCAAGGCCAGCCTGAATTGCATAGTAAACCCTGTTCAAAAAAGACCACCCCCCCAAATAAATAAATAAAAGGCCACAAATAGGTTGAGAGGTAGTAATGGGGAATACTGAGTAATTGCTTTGTCTCAAGATACTTGAGATAACCCATCTGGTCAGGCCAGGTTGACAGAGCTGCTGTTTAGAATCTTGGAGGGAGATCTAGCATTTCAGAGTTTATGCCAGCACAAGGGTAAATGGAAACACTTTTTAAAAAGTAAAAGCAGCAGTGCCTACCTGAACCTCCAGTTACTTGGGAGGCTGAGACAGTATTTCAAGTCTGAGACCAACCTGGACAGCTTGGTGAGAACTTGTCTCAAAATGAAAAATCAAAAAGGGGTGGTGATGTAGTTTGGTGGTAGAGCATTCTTGAGTTTGCTCCACAGTATTGCATGCATGCACTCATGCCAAATAAATAAAATTGTACCAATTTTATCATCTCCTGGTTTGGGAATCATGAAAATTAAGTTTCTTTCTTTTTCTTTTTTTTGGTGCTACTCTTATGTTCAGCTCACAAAGAAGCAAGTTCTTTATTAGTAGGTCAGACACTGAAAACCATTTACACAGCACAGTAATAAAAGCAACGGTAACAAAAACTAAACGGAACACTGAATTGATGAGTCTTCTGCTAGAAGAACATTCAACGGAATTTAATAACAAGAGCAGCCGGGGATTTAGCTTAGTGGCATAAGTACCTGCCTGGCAAGCACAAAGTCATGAGTTTGATCCCTGGTACCAAAGCAAAACAAACAAACAAACAAACAAAAAACAAGAGCAATGAAGATGCTTATATTTTGCATACTAGTGTTTCTGCTTTTGAAAAGGTATCTTGATGGTTCAATTCAACAGGCTTAAATACACACATATTTGAATTGTTTATTTGTAGTCTATTTAAATAGAAAAGTAGACACAGAAGAAAACTAGCTTTGTTAAGTGAAATTATAAAAACTGTAGAGCCTAAGGAAGTGGCTGCTAAATCAAACCAAAAAGCGGTATGCAAGTTGGTTTGTAGGTTCTGAGAGGCTCTGAAGATTAGAGCTTCCATCATAGGATTGTTGTGAGAATTCAGTGAGATAATAGATGTGAGTGTACTTTGTAAAGCAGAGTGTATAAAAGAAATTACTTTGAAGAGAATTGTAACAATTTTTATGTTTAAAAAAACGTTGGGTGTAGTGGCACATGCCTATAATCCCAGGATTTAGAAGGCTGAGGTAGGAGGAACCGTGTGAGTTCAAAGCTAACCTGAACTACATTGAAAGACCCTGTCTCAAAATAATAATAATACTAATAATACTACTACTGATAATAATGTCACACTATCCTTTCAATGAAAAAGATAACCAGTTATTCTGCCTTGCCTTTCAGTAAGTGATGAATTGTCCAAGGACTGCTTGAGCATCCTGTATAACACCTGTGTCTGTGTAAGTACTCCTGCCACTGGGGCACCTACCACGTAGTCAGTGCTGAAAAAGAGAACATTCAAGGAGGGGTTGCAGATGTGAAAACTCTTTGGACATTTGAGGGAGCTGAACTGATGTGTGCCTGAGAGCAGGACCAACACATAGAAATAATGAGAAAGCAGAGATAGGTGTGGTGGCACACACCTATAATCCCAGCACTCAGGAGGCTGAGGCAAGAGAATCATCGCAAATTTGAAGCCAGCCTCAGCTACTTAGGGAGTTCAAGGCCAGCCTAGACAACATAGCAAGACTGTCTCAAAGAAAAAAGAAAAAGAAATACTGGTCAGGCAAGGTCTTGTAGTAATTGTGAAGAGCCAGGGCTGCATCAGCAGGCCTCCTGAACGCCTTTAGCCCTGGGTGTGTACAAACAGAAAGAGCAATTACTTGTCAAAGGGCAACAGGCACTGGCATGGTGTTTTTGTCCTTTAAGATTCCCCTTAACTCTTTTTTGTCTGTTCCTTCATTTTCCTTGTTAAAAAACAAAACAAGAACCAGAAACTTGCTGCATATTGAGTGGGACACTCCTATACTAATCTCTGAGCCTGGAAGAATGGCAAATAAAGGAAGCAGTTTGGTAGAAAGAAAAGAGCAGAGTGTATGATTCCAGCACTCTTGGAGGATGAAGTAGGAGGGTCACAAGTCTGAGCCTAGCCTGAGTGACTTGGCAAGACTCCGTGTCAAAAAAAAAAAAAAAAAAAAGGATGGGATGGGATGGGATGGCATGAGGATATAGCTCAGTGTGAAGGGCCTGAGTTCAGTCCCTGCTACCACCAAGAAAAAAGGGGAGAGCATTTGGTATTAGAAGTTGAATCTGTGTTTAGCATTTAAGTTGGCATGTCTCTGAACCTTAGTTTCTTATCCATAGAGTATAATCAGTAATACTAACATCACAGGATTTTTGTGAGAGCTAAACGAGATAATGGATATAAATGCAGTTTGTAAAGCACTATGTAAATACTGGTTTTTATTAGATACAGTGCCTGTTAGGAACTTGTGGTGTGGTAAACCTTGTAAACGGTCATAATTTACAGCGGAATAGGATAAGTGCTATTGTAGAAGTGAAACCCATAGACTCTGGTGATGTAAAAGACACATTTGACTCCATTTCTTGGCTTCATTCAAAAAGATAATTCAGGCATTTTGTGAGAGTATATGAAATTTACCAAGATCACAAGTTTAGAAGTAGGGTGGGGCCATAAATACAGCTAGGAATTGGACTGATATAAAAATGTAGACCATAAAAAACAGTATAGACCATAAAATCATGTGTACTATGAATAGACAGAACACAGTTTGAGATTTAAGCTTCTTAGTAGCCAATATAAATAGAGAAGTGTGTTTGAAAACTTACACAAATGAGTATCTATAATTGTACAGTATCTATAATAGCACAGTAAATCTAATGCAGGGTGCTTTGGTTATTTTGAATTTTCTGTAGTCATTTATTTTTTTGGTACCAGGAATTGAACTCAGGACTTATGCTTGCCAGACAGATGCTGTGCAATTGAGCTATATCCCTGGCCCTGTAGCCACATTTTTAAAAGAAAAAAATGGAGGAAATAGGTGAAGTTAATTTTAATAGTATATTTTAACAAAGTATATCAAGATACTATTTTTTCAATAGTTACAAATGAGATATTTTCTCTTCTTTCTTTCTCTTTCTTTCTTCCTTCCTTTTTTGTTTTTTGTACTAAGCTTTCAAACTTTCAAAACTCAGTGTAAAATGTTATAGCTGGAGCTCGTTTCTCTCAGCTTGGAGGCCACATTACAAGTGTGTAACGGTGTGTGTAGTTAATATCACAGATAGACACAGACAGATCTATAAGATAAAACACGAATTGCTCAGGAAATATGCAACTATTCTTGCAACTAAGGCCAGTAAGAAATTGCCCTAAAACCAGGCATGGTGGCACACTTGTATAATCCCAGCACTCGGGAGGCTGAGGCAACTGGAGCATTGCAAGTTTGAGACCAGCCTGGGCTACAAAGTGAGCTAAGAATGGAGGATGGTTCAACGCTGCTGACCTGGCTTCCTTTTATGTTAGAGAACCTAGAGCTCTTAAGTGTTGTGACAGCAGTGTCTCCAGGGATCAGGTACAAAACAAGAAATATTTGAAATTGCCTGCATTGGCCTGGGGACTTGTATAAATTGTGACTAACCAGAAGCAAGCACATCCTGCCTAAAAGTATTTAAATTTAAAATTTTTAAAGTACCCCTGGCCAGCTACAACTTGGCTTACTGGGTACTAGTTTCTAGTTTCTCATTTAGAGGTCTAGAACCTATGGTAAGTATCTTGAAAAAGCTCTCCCCAGAAAATTCATTGTATATTGTTTGAGAGAGTTAAGGCCTTGAGATATAGAGGAAAGGAACATTTGTGTATGGTTTTTTGGGTGCTAAATCCTAATTTGGGACGGCTTTCCAGAAGAAGCCAGTCTCTGGAACGAGTAAGATCTTGATAAGTTGAAGAGAGGAGAGAGGTGGGTGGTCAAGGCCTAGTCAGGACAACCAGTTTGTGTGTTTCTGGCAGCCTGAGCAGTTTTTTCTTTTCCCTGTGATTGAGATTGAGCCCAGGGCCTCATGCATCTTGGCAAGTGATGTTACTATGGAGCCATACTCCTCCTACCTGGCAGCATACCTTATTTTTAAGCTTTAAGAACATGGTATCTCTCTGTCTCTGTCTCTGCGTCTCTGTCTCTGCCTGTCTCTGTCTTTGTTTCTCTCCCTCTGTCTCTCTCTGTCTGTCTCTCTCTATCCTATTAAGCTGGGATTGATCTGGCCTGAATTAAGCTAGAATCAGTCCTATTTTGCATCTTACAGCCACTATAGGTGCTATATATCCTTGGAGGAAAAAAGCCTTTTTTTTTTTAATGTACCGATGCTGTAACTAAAGAACAAAAATGGAACATTAATACAGAATCAAACCAAGACTGCTTTCTTTATTGACCTTAGATTTACTCTGCACACTTTTAAAGATGCTTTCAGTTTGAAATTTCAAGTTGCTTTGATATGTTCATCCCGCTGATTATAAAGTGCTTCCCAGCTTGGGGTTCCCTTATACCAGTGATGATGAACATTTTAGAGCTTTCAGTGATAGAAACAGCCCACTGTGGAACACGTGCCATAGGTTCACCACCACTGGCATATTCACCTGTACATCATTTGATGATGGTCCTTTTTTATTTTTTGGCACATGGTAGTAGAGATCAAACCCAGGGCCTCACATATGTGAAACAAGGCTCTACCAGTAAGCTACATCACCATCTGATTAGATTCTTTGAAGAGAAGTCGTGTTTGTTGCAGTTGCCTTTCAGAAATTTTTTTGTTTTGTTGTTTTTTTCTCAGCTTTGAGTCTAGAAAGAATGAAGAAAGAAAGAGCAAAGCTACTAAGATCTTGCTGTGTGGGGTAGGGGTGTGTGTGTGTGTGTGGTTAAGCAAGTAATATCGCCATTTTAAATTCAAGCTCTTGAACCTACTTTTGGGGACTTTCACGAACTAGATGATTCCTTTATTTCCTAGATACTTCTTGTTTTTTATTCTGCTTGCTTGCTTGCTTGCTTCCTTCCTTTTTTCCTTCCTTCCTTCCTTCCTTCCTTCCTTCCTTTGTACCAGGAATCGAACTCAGGAACTTGTGCTTGCCAGGCAGGTGTTGCTGAGCTATATCCTCATCCCCTTTATTCTAACCTTTAAGCAAATGTTTCATAAATACGTGCCTTGTCCAGTTCTGCTGTTGGATACCAGGGGCACAGAGAGGAATAGAGTAAAATCCCATCTTTAGAGGGCTCATAGTTTATGGGTACAGTGTGTAATAAAAGAACTGGACAAGGACAGACCAAGTGCTTGGACATACGGAGAAGTAGTAAGTGTGGAGCAGGTCAGGGACGATTTCATGAGGGAGGTGGCATTGAAAGAATTGGCAGGCTTGCCCATTCCTGTCTTTGTTGCTGATTTATTTCATAACTAATAAAGAGATTTCGTTGACTAAAAAAAATGGCAGATATAGATAAGATGCAGAGTGTATAAATCATGTGTGATTCCTTAACCAGATTAAAGTGCCAATAATTTGCTTTACCAATTACTTAAGAATTTTCGTTTATGTTGGTATGTGTCACAAGCACCATTTCATGGCCAGCTTTTTTATTCTATTAAAGTTACAAAGATTAGCTACATCATTTTTAAAATGTATATTCCATAATGTAGGTGTAGTGTCCTCAATTTATCAGTTGCATATCAGCAGACATTTCTGTTGCTCCTGTATTGTAAGTGGTGCTGAGAGGTATGAGTTGGTAGGGCCATCCCCACAGGGAAGCACGAAGTGGTGGAAGTAGGAAGAGCCCCTGTGTGCGTGGGTCTTAACAGCAAGTCATTCAGCCTGACCCAGCACAAGTCTCAAGGAGCTTGTCCCTGACAGATACCTTCGATCCTTTTTGAAGCGCCTTTGCCTAGTTAGAAGAGTGACATTTAATTGAATAGCAAAGGAAACTTGAAGTCTTTTGATTACTCTAAGAAGGTCATTTTGTGTGTAGGTAATGGGCAGGGACTTACTATATGGGCAGTGTTTACATGCATTTTTTAGCTGAATCCTATCAAAGACTTTTTGGTACTGAGCATCAAACTTAGGACCTAGCACTGCCAGGCAGGCACTTGTGCCTCTGAGCTACATCCCTGCCCCCTGTCAAAGACTTTTAAAATAATCCCTTTACAGATAAAGAAATAGAGAACCAAAGGTGGGAAGTGATTTGCTTAGGTTCGCTGGAATTAGACTTGAATCTGACCCTAAAATCCATGCTTCAGAATGCCATTAGGCTTCCAATTTGAGAATGGCCTCCAGACTGTTCTGCACACTCTTAGGAAACACTGACCTGCTGAGTCCAGCTTTCACTTCAGTTGAACCCTAAGTACAGTCACCCACACTGGTCACTGTTTCTGTCCCAAAGACCCTGGTTTGTTCTTACATGAAGACAATTAGGGCTTAGACTTTACAGGCCAACTGAGGTCACTGCCCGCTTTCCCCTGTGCACAGACTTGCCGTTGCGTGGTCGGGGTGCCAGGAGGCCTTTTCTCCTGTGGCCTGGGAGTTTGACACATTCCCCACAGTAACACATGACATCCTGGATTTGTTGGCTCATGCCAGTTTTCCACGGTTGGAATGCTTTCCTGGTTCCTGGAAGGGATGCCTTACCCTTTTGTATTTTGTTTTGTGGTCACAATCTATTCTGCCTTTTCTCCCCTCTCCTTGTCACAGACGGAAGGAGTTACAAAGCGTTTGGCAGAAAAAAATGATTTTGTGATCTTCCTGTTTACACTGATGACGAGTAAGAAGACATTCTTACAAACAGCAACCCTCATTGAAGATATTTTGGGCGTTAAAAAGGTGAGCTGTGTCTTCCGACAGGTATCTCAGACCATTGGATTCCCAAACCTGAGAAACGTGAAGATTTCTTTTAAAAGAAATCCTTCTATACACTTAGTGTTGAATTACTTTTTTGTTGTTACTAGATATACTGAAGTATAAAACTAGGTTATACTTCTTATATTAATTGATCTTTTATGACTGTGAAGCCTAAATAAGTATATAAGTTGGGTTCAGACTACTTTTGAAACTTGAAACTTCAAATTGACTTGGTGAATTTAATGTGATGGCTGATGTTCTTTGGTTGAGATAAAATTGCCCCCCATGAGTTATTATGAATATGGTACATAGCCAGGTGTGGGTGTGCATTCCCATAATCCCAGCACTTGAGAAGCTGAGGCAAGAACATTGTCACAAATTTGAGACCAGCCCGTGCTATTGTGTAGTGAGTTCAAGCCCAGTCTAAACTATGTAGTGAGACCCTATCTCAAAAATAATGCAAGCAAAAGACTCACCGAAATTACTATGGTACAGGTTCGTTTGGTGTACCTGTACTGTTGCATGCCGTGTAGCAACTCTACTCTCAAACCACTTTGTTATAGTTGAACTGCTGTGAAACCTTTATTCATTCGAGTCGGTCCCCCTTGGTTGTAACGTTTGACCTGCTTAAGTTCACCTCTGTTTTTTCTTGATAGTCTTTAAATAATTAAAGTTGACTAATTGGCATCTCTACAGGAGACAGAAATATAAGCAGTGAATTCCAACCACTTGGTCCTAAGGTGAACATTCAGGTGATCTTTAGCTTTTTTAAAAAAAAAATTGTGATCAAAATGAAAACACTGAATGAAAATTTTTTCACAGACTACAAAAAATGCATCCATGGACCTCTGTTAGTCACTATGTAGGAATTTTGTGGGGAAGAGGTTGGGATTTGTGTGTGTGTGTGTGTGTGTGTGTGTGTCTGTGTTTGGTTTTTTGAGAAAGGCTCTCCCTATATAGTTCAGGCCAGCCTTGAACTCACTGTGTAGCCCCAGCTGGCCTCAAGTTCTTGGGGATTCTTCTGCCTCAGCCTCGAGAGTGCTGGGATTACAGATATGAATCTCCACACCCAGCTACTATTAGATTTTGGATAATGCTTGTTAGGACCCAGAGTTTACTTCTACAGGCTTACTCCAAGCCTCCTTGTTGGTGGCTGGTTAGCAGAGTTCTTCATCCTACTCTAAGCAGCGTTGGGGTTGCCAGTGCAGGGAAGAGGGTGCCTATGCACACTATGGCAAGGCGAACTTTCCTTTCTGCCTTTCTGCCTTGCTTCCCCAGGCTTGGGGAAGCTTTGCTTGTCATTGCCTAGGCAAAAGCAGCACAAATGGCCCTTTGTGGGAACTAATTAGAGATGTGTACAGGCCCCAGATGGACCCTTTGTGTCCTTTGATAAAAAGGCTTTGTTAGTTTTCCAATAATTGTGTGCTCCGGCTCGTGTACAAGGCCGCCTCCGTATCGGAAACGCAGGGCTCCCCGGCAGTCTCCATGTAGGAGACAGTGATGGTTCCTTTCTGACTTTCCCACCTGGCTCTCCTGTCCTTTCATTCATTTTTATGTTGCCAGAAATGATGATGGGCTCTACTACATTTTGTGAGGATCTTGGTGCTGTTTGTAAGGGTAGGTAGTCACCAAAACAAAAGTAGAAACCCAAACTACAGAGTGAGAAAATGTATTTCCAGTCATAGATTGGTATTCAGAATTTGTAAGAGTACTTACAAATCTGTGTGAGAGACAAATAGCCTAGTTAAAAAATGACCAGTAATATGAATTAGCATTTCAGGGAAGAGAAGTGGGTCATAACCACAAGAAGAGGCTTCACTTCGTTGATAAGCAGGAGATGCCGATCTCCTACTGTGATAAGGGGGAGAGCAAGAAATGTCTGGCAGCACATGGGTCAGTAGAGACATGGACATGCTGCGGATTTGTTTAGGGCAGCAGAAGATGTTTGTACTTTGTGTGATGTTATGCTAGAAGGCGCGCATACCCTGTGCCCAGCACCTGGGGAAGCTCTGCCCTGAGGGCTGAAGTGTCAGTGTGTGTTTCATTTTGAGTCACCTGTGCCTGAGCACATGGGGGTGGGGTCTAACATAGTGATTCTGAGACATGAAGACACCAGGTTGAAGCCAGGAGGGTTGTAACATTAATGGATATCCTGACTAAATAGAAAAGATCAAAGTATATCCCATAAGGGTATTGTTTTAAGACATTTTTCTTCCATATTTTTTATATATATGTATGTATGTGTGTGTGTGTGTGTGTGTGTATATATATATATATATATATATGATATCTTGTACATACATACTACATTCTGACATGTATCTTTATTGGGCTGTGATGGAAAATATATTTCTTATTCTTGGTCATTGTCAGAACAATTCACAATCTACTTCCCAAGAAATCTGCAGATGTTCGCTCTGTGAACCCATGTGCATCAAGCAGTGTACAAGAACATTTATGGCATCATTATTTCAGAGCAAAAGAACCAAAACAGGTCTATATAATCCATGTCTCTTCACACAATGGGATATTATACAGTATATAAGGTATTAGAAGTGAACAAACTGTTGCTTTTTAATAGCAAACTAATGATAAATAATAAAATAGAACAATTTAAAATTGTGGAGTAAAGAAATGAAAAAAAAATTGAACTGGAGCTGTTTGGGTCTGTGTAGATAAATGTCAGTGTTGACTGAGTTAAAAGTAAGGTATGAGGCCAGGCCTGGTGGTACACACTTGTAATCCCTGCACTGAGGAGGCTGAGGCAGGAAGGTTAAAAGTTCAAGGCCAGTCTGGGTTACATAGCAAAACCCTTATAAAGGAGGAGAGGTGCTGGGGATATAGCTCAGTGGCACAGTGCCTGCCTGGCAAGTGCCAGGTCTTGAGTTCAGTTCCCAGTACGAAAAAATAAAAATAAAAAAGGAAGACAGTGTCATGTCCACACTCACAGTACAGAGCAGTGTCATACAGTATATGGATGTATTTAGAAGAATAAAAACATGCCCTGGAAATAATAAATACAAAGTTAAAAACAGTGATGACACTGGGCGTGGTGGCCCAGGCCTGTAATCTCAGCACTCAGGGGGCTGAAGAAGGAGGATCCCTGAGTTTGAGGCCAGCCTGGGCTACAAAATGAGCTCAAGGCCAACCTGAATTGCATAGTGACACCCTGTCTCAAAAAGACAAAACAAAACAAACAAAACCCCAGTTCTGGCTTTTGAGGAGAGAAAAGGAAATGCAACTGAATGGGGAAACACAAAAACCTTCAGTTTACATTTGGAATATTTTATTTCTTAAGAAAAATAAATCTATGGCAAGAATGGTTATTTGTGATTTATAAAATTTGAGTGGTTTGTTTGTTTGTTTGTTTGTTTGTTAATAGGTAATGTGTGTCACAAGAGAAAAGTTGAGAATGGGACCAATGGTGTACGAGGGTAAATTTAAAGGACCTTTGAAGTAGTCCCATTTCACAGATAGCAAGTAAAGACAACAGATTTCATAACTTTAGACCTAAGGTTGCACAGCTGCACACTGCAGAGCTGGGCTTTGAACCTGAGTGGTCTCCTCGCCGAACCCCGTTTGTAGGGGAAGCAGGTCAGGAGGGCACATATGATCTCCGGAGCAGACTGAGCATGGGGATTATTTTATTTGTCTTCTGTAGGAAATGATCCGACTAGATGAAGTTCCCAATCTGAGTTCCTTAGTATCCAATTTTGACCAACAACAACTTGCTAATTTCTGCCGGATTCTGGCTGTCACCATTTCAGAGATGGACACAGGGAATGATGACAAGCACACGCTTCTTGCCAAAAATGCTCAGCAGAAGAAGAGCTTGAGCTTGGGGCCGTCTGCAGCTGAAATCAACCAAGGTAAAGTTGCCAGGTTCTCAGAATTTTGAGACAGTTAGCTCTGAGGCCCGTCCTACACCATTTAGTTCTTTCAATGTCTCTAGAGATTGGTGTGTGAGGACTCCTAAGGTTCACTTGCAGAGTATGTAAAATTTATGTATCTTTTTAATATTATGTTTATATTCCATAGCTTTTATTAAATATTTGAATGAGTTCAGAATCTCAGAAACACCCCCTTACCAGAATTACAAATGCATATACTTTTAACCTACTAAGCCTCACATGGGCCTTTATCAAGGTTGTTCATAGCAACACTGTTTGTAGTAACAAAAGACTGGAGACAACCCAGTGTTCATTAACAGAATATTTATATAATGAAAGATTGTATACTTCTTAAAAGATGAAGATCTTTATGTACTGGTGTAGATATTTATGTACTACTTTTTGTCATATATTAATGATGAAAAGGCAAAGCCAGAAGAGCATATATAACATGCCACTTTTACTAAGGCATGCCATTTGTTACTGACAGTACACATAAACCAAAAGGATGTGTAAGAAGTGTGAAGTGATTAGTTGCTAGAAAGAGGCCTGTTCCAGTCAGTGAGACTTCTTAGTGTATACTTTTATGTGATACTTGATTTAGAACCATGTGAGTATATTAGTTAACACACACACACTATCCTAGCCAGCCTACCTCCAGTGTTTCTTTCAGTATTGAAAAAACTCTTAATGATAAGGTATCCTGGCCTGTACAGGTTTTGGGGAAACTAGGTATTACCGTTGGCCATAAGATTTTATTTTATTTATTTATTTATTTTTTGAGACAGATCTCGCTATGTAGTCCAGGCTGGCCTTGAACTCACCATGTAGCCCAGGCTGACCTCAAACTTGTGGCTATCCTCTTGCCTCAGCCTCCCGAGTGCTGGGATTACAGGTGCACACCACCATGCCTGCCTGCAAAAGCTTGAATATTAACAGTTAGAAATTCAGAAGTCAAATTGTTGATACAGATACATATCACCTTGTTCCTTGGGGTCCACAACAAAAAAATAAAGCAATAAAAATGCAATAGAAAACCGTGACTGTTTCAAGGCAGCCTTCACACTGCTCTGAGCAGCAGTTGGCCGGCTGTCTAGCCGGCACTGGCTCTGCAGTCAGGAGGGCCCCTCCCTTCATGGTCCTGAATGCTCCACCCTTAACTCTGCTGACCCTCACTGTGCTTGGTAGGTATTAAAGAGTGCAATTTTAGATGCCTTGTGCGAGAGTGTAACTGTGTGGGCTCTGTGAGCCCCAGACTTATTTTTTCTCCTGTCTATAGAGGCAAGGCCTTCCTTGGGCTATAGAGGATTTTCTTCCCCTTCTTTTTTTCATACAACTTTTGGAAAACTCTCAATAAAGTAAGTCATAAAAATGTACATTTTTAAAAGCAGGTGAATTTTATTAAAATTATATATCAAAGCCGATTTAAACATATACATTGATATACATTTTAAATTATTCCATAGAGCTAACTTAAAATACATATACATTATTCTTACTTTATGACAGTCACTGAGCTAACTGATTTAGGTGGAAGTGATTTTGTCTTAATTCCCTAAGCAGCCTCATGGAATAGAGATTAGTGTTCCCATTGTCTGCATTAGGAAACCAGGAGCAGAAAGGCTAGATGTAATCCCTGTGTATGCCAATACACTGAGTAACTCTCATCTTTTAGTTTTCCAGGTAAGGTGTATGCTCACACATTTATTCTGTTAATACAGATTACTTCAGCATGCCTATTTGTAAACTGATTTATATAAAACCAATATTACATTATGTATCATCCTTGGTGAATGAGAAATTCTAGTTGAGTTTTTTGACTGAGTCTTTAACTCTAAGCAGTTTCTTTGATCTGGGGAATTAAAAAGTCTTATAAAATATCTAGGTTCCCTTTTATACTTGTGTGGCTGACCTATTAGATAATCTAAGTACAGTGTCTGCTGATAGCTTGTGTGTGTGTTGTTTTTTGAGAGTCTTGCTATGCAGTTCAGGCTGTTCTTGAACTCATTGTGGAGCCCAGGCTGGCCTCAAGCTCATGGAGATCCTCTTGCATCAGCCTCTCAAGTGCTGGGATTACAGGGGTGCACCACCACTCCCAGCCGCTGATAGCTTTTGTGATAAAGCTTAAGTTTTACAGTTTAACACGTGTGGTTGTGCAATGTCTGGCCCTTCCCAACTCTTTGACCATAATTCCTAGTCCTTCCCTCAAGCCATGTGTTTTTCTCCAGTCAGGTGGACAAGCTGGGGAGCGTAATTAAATCACAGTGGATGAGAAAGCTGTTACTCCTGGATGCTGTCATTCTTTAACTCCTGTATTGAATTCTGAGGATACACAGATTAGTGTGGGTTGCCAAAATGAGATGCCACAGACTGAAGGGCTTAAGAGAAGCTTATTTCAGTTCTGGAAGCTGTGAGTCCAAAATCAAGGCACTGTTGAGTTGGTTTTAGATGTAAGGCAGCTGGTAGATGGACTCACTCCTTCTTTCCCAGTCCTCACTTGGCCTTTCCTCTGCACAGAGAGACAGGTCTGTGGTGTCTCCTTCTCTTCTCATAAGGACACTAGTGTTGGTTTAGGAATATTTATGTATGATCTCATTTAACCTAGATCAGCTCCCCAGAGGCCCTGCATATGACTACAGCTGTGCCAGAGAGAGGACTTAAAACATACAAGTTAGTCCATAGTGGCACAGAAAGCTGAGTTATGTACAATGTCAAAATGGTTTTAATAAGCTGTAGTTGTCAGCTAGGTTTCTTGCATAGAAAAGTTGTATGGTATCTCGGATGATAAATCAAGCCCTTGTTAAGATTCTCCAAACTACTAGTTGTTCCTTCTGTTGAGTCAGATGGAAATAAGTGATTCCATCTCAGAATAAGTATTGTCCCAGATTTTAGTTAGAGATAGAGATGGCGCGATAAGCCTGCAAATTAAAGGTGACACTTAGCTGAGAGAGTGACTTATGCAGTACCCTGAAGTGACGAGCAGAGCTGCACCTGCCATTGGAAACAAATGAGAGAAGTCTGTCAGTCAGCTTAATAGTGACCCACTGCCAGTCAGTTTAGTACTAACTAACAAGTGATAGCTACTTTTAAAGCTGAGAATTACAAGGCTCGTGTGGTGCCTGGGTGCTGGCCCCCAAGTGCATGCACACTGCTGCATGAAAGTCAGCCAGTAGTTGTCTGGGAAGAAGGCCTGCAGCTTTCCTCAGCTTTTCAAGAGACCAGTGACTCACAAAGTCTCAGGATTCTCTGGGCTCAGAAGCCAGAGTCTCGTACCCCTGAGTGCTAAGCAGATTGCATCTGGAGAAGCCCTGGCCTGGTGCAGAATGGGGCATTTGGGGTCTCCTGACCCGCCCTGGGAAGTTGAGATAAAGAAACTGGGGCTCTGTGTGCTGGAGAAAAAGAGTTCTAATAATAAAAAGCCAACTAGGTGAAGATGTTCATGTATAATTCAGACATATTTTTAGAAAAAGTAAAAACAAAACCCAAACACTACAAAAGGAATAGCAGGTGAATGGCAGAAAGTCTGTTTCTTTTCCTGTGGGACCTATCAGCAGCTTCTTCCGGAGATACTCTTTTATGCCCAGTCATGGAGTGTAGAAGGGGGCAAAGGCAAAGAGGTTCATCACTTTCCCTTTGTTTAAAGAGGCTCTGTTCTGCCTTGACCGAAGTTTATCTTGCAAAGCATTCTATCACATATAAAAGTAAGTGATTCCCTCTTAACAGATGTGCAGTATTCCGTTATATGAGCATACCATTATTTGTGTAGCCAAAATTCTATTAGAAATGTCTATTGCTAGAAATTTGGTTTATTTCAAGTCTTTGTTCCAATAGATAACGACTTAAGGAGTACAGTATGGTGTGCTAGGTATTTTTAAACTTTAATAGATGGTTATTCTTCCGAAGAAATTACTAGATCGTCTTCCCATTTTGTTGTCTCTGCCTCCTTGCTAGTACCAGTCATTTTCATATTTCTTGATCTTTACCAAACTTAAAAGAAAAAATTATCTCAGTGTAAGTTTTTTGAACTGATGGTTCCATAATATAAAATTAACCATTTTAAAGTAAGTGGTTTTGTTCAGTGGCATTTAGTACATTTTCCTGTTGTACAACTACCCCCACTGTCTAGTCCCATGCATGTTCGTGTCCCTAAGCAGCAGTTCATACACATCAAGCAGTCGCTTTTCATTACCCCCTTGCTCAACCTCTGTGACCACCAATATGTTTTCTGTGCACTGTGGATATGAATATAAAAGGAATCATATAGCTCAACTTTTGTAGTCCAGGTTTACAAAGGAAACAATTGAATACAAGACACATAATTTATGGAATTATTTTATAATAGTCACCCAAAGAGTCAAACACAGAAAGTGCAGGAAATCTGTTCATACACTGAAGACCCCAAAGAATCCAGTTGAGGGTCCAGATCCCACAGCAGCATTTTTCATGAGTCCAGCTGAAGACCTGGAGCCCATCACAATGTTTCACACAAGTCTGTTTCTCAGATCTGCACTGGAAAGGCCCAGAGATCAGCATGGAAGCTGGAAAGTCTCTGTCAGCAAAATGAAGAATCTGTGCCAGTAGGCTGAGGGTTCTGCAGTGGAGCCGGCAGCGATGCCCAAAGTAAGGACCAGGGCTCTCCTGAAAAGTACCACAGCCATCCTCAGTGATAACGAGGTCCCAAACTCCTCCAGCGATCAGGATAGCTGAGTTCATATCAGGAAGCCAGCATGACAAGCTTCTGCTGGAGATTGAACAGCACACATCTTCCCCTCTGAAGCCAGGAGGCGATGCTCAAAGTAAGGATCAGATCTCCCCAGAGTGAACTGCAGCCATTCTCAGCAGCAAGGTCCTGTCTTCCTCTGACAATGAGAACAGCCGAGTTCATATCAGGAAAAAGCTCAACAAGCTCCTGCAGGAGAACCAGAAACACTACCTCTTCCTCTCCAGTTCTCCTTTTTATGTTAGTAACAATCCTCAAGTGGGCGACTCACGCTCAGCACATGCTGATTCAGTTCAGCTGGTTGTTAAGTTGACCACCAGTTGTCAGTCCACCACATCAGTGCACTGGAAGCTTGAGACCGGGGGCTTTTCACATTTAAGTGCTGCCTGGGCAGTTTAGTGACTTAGACCCTGTCCCAAAATAAAAAAAATCTGGGGGTGTAGCTCAGTATGAAGGCTGTGGTTCAATCCCCAGTACCACAAAAATTGAAACGAAATGAAGAATCATATAGTAATGAGGCCTTTTGTTCATTTGGCATAATGTTTTCTTTTTTTTTTTTTTAATAATTTTATTTAAAGAGGAAAAAACAAAACAAAATAAAACAGAATAAAGGGTAGCAACCATACAGTATTCCAAGGAAAAAAGGAAAAGTACAACAATAAAACCTAAGAAATTATTACTTGACTAATTACATAGTGACTTCTTGGAAATAGTTGTTCAAATTACAAAGTTAAAACATGTAAAGTAGACATTCAAACAGT
>PVJX010018138.1:0-37138 GCA_004027295.1 Dolichotis patagonum
AAACTAACTCTTGGTGAGTCTCCTGATTCAGCCTCTCAAGTGTTGAGATTGTAGATGTGTGCCAGCCTGCCTTTCCCCCTTTCCTTTTGAGCCATGCCTCCTGAGGAATTCAACTTTTTTTTTTTTGGTACCGGGGATCGAACTCACGACCTCATGCTTGCCAGACAGGTGCTTAAGCCACTGAGCTAAATCCCCGGCCCGGAATTCAACCTTTTTTTAAATTATTCTTACTATTGTTTTTTTGGGGGGGGGGTGAGAAAGAGTTTCTGTGTGTAGCCCAGGCTGGTCTTGAAGTTGTGCGATCCTCCTGCCTCAGTCTCTCAAGTGATTGTGGGCCAGCCACCATGTCAGGCCCAATCTTCTTTTTAGTAATAAAGGGAATTTAACTCCCAGAATTTGTTTTAAAATTTTTTTTTATTTTAAAAGGGAGTAAAATTAAACACAACAAAACAGAACAGAATGGGACATAAAAAAGCATAAATTTCAAAGCAAGACAACCAGAGATCTTCACTATCTGTCATATTGTCTCTTGTTTTCTTCCAAATGGTTGTCCTTATCTTTGCATATGGAGAGCTCATACTAAATAACATAGTCAATCTTTTCACAAGATGTGTAGTTCACTGGCTCCCACTTGCTAGGCAGGGGAGAGAGGGAGGGGGGACACGGGCTGGGGGACAGGACGACATGAGATGTCTGATTCTCAGCCCACACACAGGCAGGATCACAGTTGCCCCCCAGAGACGGGAAGAGTTCCTTGTTCTCCCGGCACCCCAAGCAAACCATACTGTGCAGGTCCCGATGCGCCAGGGTCTCTCTTCTTTGGGCCACTGAAAGTCTGCCACACTCTCAGCTGCCCCCAAAGAGGGGGGGATTTCCTTGTTCTCCCGGCACCCCGAGTCAACTGCACCGTGCAGGTCCCGAGGCACCAGGGTCTCTCCCCTGCAGGCCCCCTAAAGTCCGCCATACTCATCTGCTATTTCTTTCTGATGAATTGACTATTCCATTTCCAAAGTTCTGAAATGGCCAACAGACCACAGAAAGAATTTTCTTTTGTCTCCTGTTTGAAACCAGCAGCTACAGCGATCTGCTGGCCTTGCTTCAGGGCCATCAGAATTTTTTTAAATAAAGGAAATTTAATATTAACCCTGAAGACATTGGAAATACTATTCAACTTACTGTTCCAAAGAAGTTAAGCTCTGATGGTATTTAACACTTAGAACTTTTATTTATTTGTGCATGTGTGTGTTTTGTTGTTTTGCTTTGAGACAAAGCCTCCCTGTTTAGTTTAGGTTGGATTTGAACTCATTCATGGTGATCCTCTTGCCTTAGCCTCCCAAGTACTGGGATTACAGGCATGTATCACCATGCCTGACAGGACATAGTTTTAGGTGTCTGGAAGGCAGAGCACCTTTTTTTCAAACAACATGAACCATTCTCTGTTGAAAACTATTCTCTGATTCTTATTTTTGGCAATAGTTAGAAATAGCTTGTATCATCAGAGTTCAGGTATTTCAACTATCTAATTTGAGTTGGGTATGGTACTATGTGCCTGTAACTACACCTATTTTGGAGGTTGAGGCTAGAGGATTATAGGTTCTAGGCCAGCCTAGGCAATATAGCAGGACTGTATCTCAAAAAAAACAAAAACAAAAACCCAACAACAACAAAATCAGGAACTGATTTTATTTATTTATTTATTTAGGAATTGATTTTATAGCCTTTTTGAGTAGAATTTCTAACAGATTCCAAAGTTGACTGCTATAGGTTGAGCACAGTGGCACACATGTATAATCCCAGCCCCGTCTAAGACCCTGTTTCAACAAAACCAAAACCAAAGTTGACTGCTATTAATACAATTTTGGATTTATCTGAACCCTTTCACTAGAAGTACTTGGGATACTAAATTGGGAAATGCAAGTAAAATCAAATTAAGAAAATAAGGATAAAAGTCCAGGGACTTAGACATTGTAATTGAGAGTTGGTTCTTTGGTTGTGGAATCTGTGTGTGTATGTTACTAGGATTTGAACCCAGGCAGGGTTCAGCTACATCCCCAGCCCAAACTGTGTTCTGGCCCCCTGATCCTCCTGCCTCAGTTTCCCAGGTAGCTAGGATTACATGTGTGCAACACTGACTCAGTAGTTCAGGCCTTAAAATGGAAATGTGTGGATTGAAAAATTACATGTGGCGTGAAAGGAGTTTACATTCAGTCTGGGAATTGTGGCCGTGGCAGCTTGTTGCTGCGGGTTTAAAGGTTGTTGTCACCACTGTGACACTAACAGTTTCATGCCTGTCTGCCTGTCTTCCAAGCAGAGGCATCAACCCCATGGGTCACGTGTGGTGGCACCGGTAGGCAAAGCAGTGGCTGAACAGTTTGACAGCACTGCTTCCTTGGCCTCTCTTCCCGCAGGCAGACGGCTGATCTGGGGCAGGATCACAGCTCAGCTAGGTGGTGGAGGTAGTAGGGAGCTGCCCAGCAACACTGCATGGGCAGGGGCCACTAAGGCAAGTGTTCTATAGTCTTTGGGTGTGTTTGTTTTGCATTTTCCTGTGTCTAGTATGGTTTAAGGGATAAGATTGTTTGCAAAAGTACAACTCAAGTATCTGAAATATTTTGTGAAGCAGGGCATTCTTTATAGACTCTTTTAGCTCACTGTTCCTTGTGGAGTACCTGGTAATGTGGTTTCCTAGATTTATCATCAGTTCCCCTACTTCATGTGAGAATCTTTGGATAGGAGGCTTCTGTGTTCAAACAAAATGGGAAAACAGAGATAAATGTATTGAATTTCTAGTAGAGGACACCGGAGTCTCTTCTTAGTTTAATTAGATGAATAGAGTTGGAGAAATGAAAGAGCTGGAGAAGCTGAGCAGATGAAAGATTTTCTTTTTTAAAGTTTTTTTTTTTTTTTTTTTTTTTTTTTTTTTTTTTTTTTTTTTTTTTTTTTGAGACAGGATCTCACCTTATAGTTCAGTCTGGCCTTGTGCTCACTATGTAGCCCAGGCTGGCCTTCAATTCAGATCCTCATGCCTCAGTCTCCCAGTGGGGACTACAGATGTGCACCAACACACTGACTGTGATAATTTTTAAATCTCTGCTGTGCTGCGGAAGTTGCGTGTATTTATTTTATTTTAAACTTCAGTTTCAGTGAATTCTGAACCTTTAAACTTTATCAGAATGTTTTATGTTCATCATAAACTTTTTTTTTTCTTTTTAAGAAACAAGGTCTTGCTGTGCAGTTCAGGCTGGTCCTGAACTCACCGTGTAGCCCAGGCTGCCCTTGAACTCAACAGCCAATCCACCTGCCTCAGTCTCCTGAGTGCTGGGATTACAGGCATGCACTACCATGGCCCACCAATGATTTTCTAATTCTAAAAACATTTTCACAAGTTAGAAGGGTAAATACCAAAATTTTCTCTGGGCAGTAGGGTATAGATGATATTTTTCCCTTCATATTTATTGTTTTCTGATTTTATACAGAGAATACATCTTGTAACAGTGAAAAGTTATAGTAAAATAAGACTTTTTTCCTCAAGGGCTAAAAAAGCCTCATTAAAGGGGACTAAATGACTTAAAGTGTTTATATCTGAGAGCTTTGTGTATTCTCTGGGACTCTGAATCAGCCAACCTTGTCCCTGCCTTCGGGGAGATGGACTCATTTAAAGCAGATTTGACACTCCAGAGGGCTTAGAAAGAACGCCTGATGTGTGAGTGGCCATGAGTGGGGATTGGGGTCCTGGGCCCAACGCACTGTGTTGTGCAGGCCAGTGCTGTCCTGGAAAGGAGTGCTTGCAGCCTGGGGACCGGCAGTGTTTGTTCCCTGCGCCAGATGGAGGTTTTCGGCTTCCCTTCCAGTGAGCACTTCGTTGAAACTGGTTTGAGGGAACATGTCTTTTCTTTGGGTGTTTACGAAAGTCCTGGTTCCAGAGATGTTTAGTTTTGAAAGATCAGAAATTTTGATTTACATAATATTACTTTTCTTCAGCAAAAGGATCACTAAATTTAAAACTGTTGCCACTTTCTCTTTGTTCTTTTACCTTTTTGTTTTCTGTGAGATTGAAACATGTTCTTGTAGTACTTGTAGGAATGTGGGATACTGGGTGTTATTGTGGGGTAACTGCTAGTCTACTGTGAATAGACTTTTTGTTTTTACCCAGTATTACTTGGGCATCTATTAAGTTTTGTACAGATAATTTACTGTAGGCTTTTTCCAGTTTCTTTGTGCTTGCAGCTTTTATGTGAAGGAAACATTCTTCTCCAGGCCTGTCCCCTCCCCCACACTCAGGTCATGTAGCTTGACTAGTGGAGTTCCTTCCTTCCTGGAGGAATTGTCCAACGGGGTGAGGCTGCTGCTAATTCATTACTTAGCGCTGGGTGAGTTTACCTGTGAGAAGAACCTGTGTCACTCACTGGTCACTTGCTTGATTCAAGTGCTGTCTAAGCAAGAGTTTTGTTTCTCTGGAGAATGAAAGGAAGTTGAGGTGATGTCAACACTATCAGCTGGTTGGCGATTGCTCTGTGATGCAGCCGGGCTGCTTTGTGGTCACTTGCATCAAGGATGTTTCACTAGAAGCTGTTTCTGTGGTGAAAGACAATTTTTCTCATGCCCTTAGAGCAAGAGGAGCAAACATTGCATTTTTAAAAAAATTTTTTTGTCTTTTTGAGACAAGGTCTCACTATGCAGTTCAGGCTGGCCTTGAGCTTACTTTGTAGGCCAGGGTGGTCTTAAACTTGCAGATCCTCTTGCCTCAGCCTCCTGAGTGCTGGGATTACAGGTATGTGCCATCACGCCTGGCTTTAAGTTCTTTTCTTTTTTTTTTCTTTTTTGTACCAGGTATCAAACTCATGACCTTGTGCTTGCCAAGCAGTCACTTGAGCTGCTGGGCTAAACCCTGGGCCCTGCATTTTGTTTAGGAGTTCTTTAGTGCCTCCTTGCTCCTATTTTACTTCCTGCTTATCACAACCAACCTTCTTTATGAAGCTTTTCCATTTATTCATTCTAGTACTATCTTACTAACTTAGTATTAGTAATTTTTTTTTTTTTGTCTTTTTGAGACAGGGTCTCATTATGCAGTTCAGGCCGACCTTGGGCTCACTTTGTAGCCCAGGCTGGTCTTGAACTTGCAACAATTCACCTGCCTCAACCTCCCGAGTGCTGGAATTACAGGAATGCGCCAGCACACCTGGTTTAGTACTTTGTTTTTAACAACATCTTTTTTCCGTTTCTCACTGAGGTTTTTTTGTGTGTGTATGTTATAGTGGTACTGTGGATTGAACAACTGAGGGCTTTTGCACTGAACTACATCCTTAGCCATTTTTGTTTTTTAATTTTAAGTAAGCCTATTTTATTGTAAAGTCCTCCAATGGCCCAAGCTGGTATTAGACTTGCAGTCCTGCCTAAACCTCCCAGAGTGGTGGGATTACAGATGTGTACCACAGTGCTAGCAGATTTTAAGGTGCTTGCTTGCTTGTTTATTTTTAAGAGAGAGACTCATTACATAGGTCAGGCTGGCCTTGAAGTCACTATGTGGACCAGTATGGCTTCGAACTCAAATCGATCCTCCTGCCTCAGCCTCTCTAGTGCTGGGATCACAGGTGTGTACCACCACACCTGATCTAGCAGATTTTAAACTTCTTACAGATGGAAACTGGCTTGTTCCTTAGCCAGTGTTGCTTGCTGGGCAAATTAGAATTTTTTAGGAAATTTTTTTTGGTCTTTTTTTAAGACAGAGTTTCATTATGAAGTTCAGGCTCGACTTGAACTCACATTGTAGCCCAAAGTGGCCTCAACCTCATCTTGATCCTCCTGCCTCAGCCTCCCAAGTGTAGGGATTTCAAGTGTTTGCCACCACATCCAGCACTCTTAAGAGTTTGAATTGAAACAGAGTTTCAAGTTTCTAACATTAACAGATCACCTGAATTAAGAGAATTCAGGGCACATAAACTCAAATGAGATGCTCTGTTAATTCTAGTTTTGGTTAAGTTAGTTTAAAAGTTTCAGTTATTTAAAACCTAAAGAGCTTTAAATAAGATTCAACATAGAGCTCTTCATAACATTTTTTAAATTTAGTTTTAGAATACTCATGTCAAGGATCACAGTTCCTTGGATGGTCATCACTTTTCCCCAGCAGTCTCAGTGCTAAGCAGATGGCTGCTGAGAGCAAGATGTGGCATTTGTAATTATTCAGTGAACTGAGGCAGAGGATCACAAGTTCTACCAGTTTGGGTAATTTATGTATTGAAACCCTGTTTCAAAAGAAAAAAAGGTGAGAATGTAGCCAGCACTTCCGGGTTCAGTGCCTAGTATACTCCGATCTCCCCAGGGCCCCTCCCTGCCACAATGAAGTAACTGGTGATCTTGCCTGTGTTGTTGCTTTTAGTGTATAGAGTGCTTCTCTTTTGGTGCATTGCCAAGTAAAGATGTTGAGTTTTGTTGCTGTGTTGCCTCTCTCCCTCTTGTGTTTTGACACAGTCTTTATGTAGTCAAGGCTGACCTTGAAATTGCAGTCCTATTGCTTCAGCCTCCAATGTGCTGGGATTACAGGCATGTACCACCACACTGTGCTCCGTTATTTGCTTGCTTTCTTTAACAAGTGTTCTGTTGTGTTTTTTTGAGACAAGGTCTTGCTCTGAGGTCCAACCTGACATCAAACTTGGAGTGATCATCCTGCTTCAGCCTCCTAAGTGCTGGGCTCACAGGTGTGTGCCACCATGCTCAACTTATAACTAGGTTTTTTTTTTTTTTTTTTTTTCTTTAAAGATGATGATAATGATGATGATTGCTATGTTTTCTTCTTTGGGAGACAGATTCTTGTCTATGTAGTTCAGGCTGGTTTTGGCCTGATTGTAATCATTGCTGTTTCAGATAGGAAACTTAAATGAGCCTCATTTTAAAGAAATTTTTGTGAGGCTTATAAATTTGGTTTTCTTTTCTAATGAAGTAATATATTTGTATTATTTGTTTTGTTTTTGAAGCAGGACTGGCCTTGAACTCACTGTATAGTCCAGGCTGCCTTCAAACTGGGAGTGATCCTCCTGCATCAGCCTCTTAAAAGTGCTGGGACTACATAGACATGTGCTTTCACATCTAGCTACATTTGTTTTATTTTGTGGTGTCTCCCCTCTGCCCCACCTTGTACCTGGGATTGAACTCATGACCTTGTGCTTGCCAGGCAGGCACTTGTGCCACTGCCCTAAATCCATGGCCCTATTTTGTTTTCTTTGAGTGGGGTCTTACTGTGTAGTTTAGGCTGGCCTTGAACTCATTATGTAGCCCAGGCTGGCCTCAAACTCATAGCATTCTTTGTGCCTCAGCCTCCTGAGTGCTGGGGTTATAAGCATGTGCCACCATACCAGTGCTTTTTAATTTGATAGGATTTGATTTGTTGATTCTTGGTATTATTTCTTGTGCCATTAGGGTTCTGTTCAGAAAGTCCTTGCCTTACCTGTCTCCTTACCTTTTTCAAGTTTATGAGAAATGATTATGGAAAGACACAGTGTTTTTTCATTGTTTTGATTGTACACTGATTCCTTTTAATAGCTTCTGGGTGTGCTTACAAGTGCAGTTTTTTTTTTTTTTTTAAACCTTGCAAACCTCTTGAACTAATTTGGGTCTGGGAAAATATTTAAAAACAAACTTGAATAGGGCAGTGAGGGGAGGTGTGGGGGGTGGCACACCATTAATCCCAGGGAGGATGGTGATGTAGGAGGATTGACAGGAGTTCAAGGCCAGCCTGGAATACATAGTTGAGAACCTGTTTCCAAAAAAAAAGTGTAAAGCAAACCATGTGGACTTGCTCCAGGAAAGCTTAGGGTGTGTAAATGCAGTTAAAAACATAAAAAATTTTTGTGAGCTGTGTTGACGCCTGTCGCCTGCTTTCAGCTGACATGATTTCCTAGTTCCTTAGGGCCATTTTGCTTTTCCCTTTGGCTTATGAATTTCAGCTACTCTTTAAATTTTATCAGATGATTATAAATTTGTTTTTCAGCATATTTTATCTTAGTGGCATTTATATTTAGGCTTTTCAATTAAAATTATTTGAGATCATTGGAAGGTGTTCATGAGCACAAGGTTACTTCTTGATTTTTTTTTTTTTTTTTTTTTTTTTTTTTTTTTTTAGTTCTTAGCTCTTAAATTGTTGTGGATGAAGCCTAGAATAGCTGAAGTTCTATATTCTTACTATGAAATCAACTGAAATGTTTATCAATGCTCATTTGTCTGGGGTACTTTGCTCTGGGCTAAGATGTATAGAAAGACTTCATTCTGTTCCAGGAAGCTTACAAGTCAGAAAATACTTTTTCTGTCTTCTGACTGCTTTATTTCTCTGAACAAACCAGATTCACAGATTGGACTTGTAGAGGATCTGGTTTGTTATGGTGTCTCCTAAGAGCATGGGGCTCTGATCTCCAAGGTCTAAGTGGCAGCACGTTCATCTGGCAGTGGCAGCTTTCTGTGAATTGCATCATCTTTGTCTATGCAGAACAGATTTCTTGAGGTTTGGAGAATTTTGAGGTTTTAGAAGAATACTAAGCAGTAATATAGTACACACAATATAATGGTCTGGAAAGAAATTGAAGTGTATCTAAGTCATTGAAGCTTAAAAGTTTGTATTTATTTGTGTTTTAAAAATTTTTTAAATTTTTTTTAATTTTTATCGGTACTGGGGATTGAATTCATGACCGTGCACTTGCAAGGCAGGTGCTTATGCCGCTGAGCTAAATCCCCAGCCCTGTATTTATTTGTTTTACTGAATAGAGCTGGAAAAAATGTAAGACTTCAAAGTATTTTTTAAGAAAAAGTCAATAAAACAGGTTTTGGTATTTCTTCACAGTTGAATATTGTAATATTTCTTGAAGTCAGCTTACTAAAGAAAAATTGGGTTGACTTTCTGAATTGCTAGATCCAGAATATCCAAAAATGCTTCAGTTGTGGGGGGGGCTTGCAGGATCCACCCCCAGAATCCTGGTTAGTCTCCATGGTAATGGCCTTCTTGCTTACAGCTTGTCACTGTGTAACTGTCACTTGGGGTTCAAATAAAAGCCAAATATATCAAGAATTATGTGGTATTAACCACTCCTTGAGAAAACACTGTTGTGCATTTGCACTGAGCCAGAAATAGAGAAAGAAAGTGTAAGGTTTTAATTTCTGTGTTCTATTAATTGGAGGCTTTAAAGCTTCCTAATTGTGTTTAGGTGCAGCAGTGGAAAGGTAGTGGTGCCATTGGAGGCTTAAGTAGAATATTAGAAGTCTCAGATTTTTCTTCTTTAATTTTTAAATTTTGTAATAAAGAAAAATGCCTTAAGTTCATGTAGAGGCAGAAACAGGGTTTTGGCCTAGGCCAGTGATGGTGAACCTTTTAGAATGTGCAGTGGTACAGACAGTCCACTGCAGCACATATGTCATTAAGTTCACCACCACTGGCCTATGCCTTTACATTTCCCCAGCACCTGTTCTGTCTCTGTCCACACATTGCCTCTGCTTTTCATTATGAAGTGTGTTCCCGAAGTTAGTGAAAGGCTCAAGAGGTCATGAGGGGATTCTTTCTTTCCAGCAAAGGACTCCCTCTTCCACACAGACAAGCAGCCTCCCTTTTTTCCCTCAGTGAGGTAACTGGTAGAGTTGGTTCTCTGCTGGAGTTCTGAGAGATGGTTTTACATGATTTCCCATTTTAAAGGTGAATGCTTAGTGCTTTTTCTCCCCTTAAAAAATCAATTATAAGTCATAATGATTTTCAGATATTTTTATTAGCCTGTTTATATCCATTTAAGTCATGAAAAGAGAGAGAATTCTTTAAATGAATTATGTCATGCCCAAACCCTAGAACTTGATATGAAAATGCCATATTTGAACAAGCTAGCCCTTTAATGAGTAGGAAGGAAGAGATGATAAATGCTATATTGAGCTGAAAGTATTTTGTAATGTGCTTAATAAGATGAGACAGTTGTGAGCCAGAATATGAAAAAGGCATTAAAACATTTTTAAAGCAAAGTCAAATCCAGATAGGCAAGTTGTTTTGTGTTCTTGTGGGGCATTTGTGAATGCTTTTCTCATTGTTTACAGTATGCATATCCATACAGAAATGAGTTTTGGGTTTAAAACTTAAGATTATTTTGGTAATTATTAATTGTACAAGTGTATCAAAAATTTTTTTAGGTCTACTTTTTGGAATGTCACATTCCTCAGTGAGTCCTTCACTTTTTTTTTTTTTAATTTTATTTAAGTCCTTCACTTTTAATACCCTTGCTAGTGAGTGCTTCATGTGAGGTGTATCTTATCTTGGGGATACTGGAGATCAAACCCTCTCTAACTTTGAGCTTCCTCCTCAGCCTTCCCCACCCCCTTTGGTACTGGGAATCGAACTCAGGGGTTGCATTTGCACCACTGAGCTATATCCCCAGACCCCTCAGCCCTTTTATAGTTGTTATTTTTTAGGCAAGTCTTGCCAAGTTTTCCAGACAGGACTCAAACTTTTTGAATTTACGATTCTCCTGCTTTATACCTTTTAATTGAAGCAGAGCACAGATGTGTGTTTTCTGGTAAGGTATGCAGAATTTTATTTTTGAGACAGGGTCTTGTTATGTAGTTCAGGCTGGCCTGAACTCACAGTGTAGCCCAGGATGGCCTCAAACTCAGCAGTGATCCTCCTGCGTCAGCCTCCCAAGTGCTGGGAGGGATTACAGATGTGTGTCACAATGCCTGGCCAGAAATATTTTTATTTTATTTATTTATTTTTCCTTTTTGGTGTTTTTTGAGATGGGGTCTTGCTATTTAGTTGGTTTTTCTGTCTTTTTGGCTCACATTTTATTTTATTTTACCTTATTTTAGTGTCCAGAATAGAACTCAGGACCTTGAGCTTGCCAGGCAA
The DNA here is from genome assembly GCA_004027295.1 of Dolichotis patagonum. Lineage (NCBI taxonomy): Eukaryota > Metazoa > Chordata > Mammalia > Rodentia > Caviidae > Dolichotis > Dolichotis patagonum. Next base: position 10,862 of record PVJX010018138.1, read on the forward strand.
GCACTGTGCTACTGAGCCAACCCCTCCCCCATCTTTTTGAAACAGGGTTTCACTGTGTAGTTCACGTTAGCCTCAAACTCACTATATAGCCCAGGCTGTCATGGAACTCATGGTGATCCTCCAGCGTCAGCCTTTCCAAATGCTATGATTACAGGTGTACATCACCGCACCCAGATTTAGTTTTCTTTTTTCTGTGTGCGTATTTTGTTTTAAAGTTCAAGTTTTTATATTCTTTTTTTCAAATCTATTTTATTCATAGATAAAAAGAAAAAAGAAAAACTACAACAAAATTTTAAAGTATCTCAATCAGGGAGTAACAGTGGTACATACATTGCATATTATCATCCCCAAATCATCACCCAGAGCACAAAGACATTTGCCTTCAATTGTCCAAACAATACCAGTACAAATCTGGTATTGTTCAGCAAACTGAAATCATTAGTAGGGCTATCTTAACTATTTTTTTTATATACATATACATGTTTTTTTTAAAATTTTTTTAAATTTTATTTTAAAAGGGAGTAAAATTAAACACAACAAAACAGAACAGAATGGAACATAAGAAAGCATAAATTTCAAAGCAAGATAACCAGAGATCTTCACTATCTGTCATATTGTCTCTTGTTTTCTTCCAAATGGTTGTCCTTATCTTTGCATATGGAGAGCTCATACTAAATAACATAGTCAATCTTTTCACAAGATGTGTAGTTCACTGGCTCCCACTTGCTAGGCAGGGGAGAGAGGGAGGGGGGACACGGGCTGGGGGACAGGACGACATGAGATGTCTGATTCTCAGCCCACACGCAGGCAGGATCACAGTTGCCCCCCAGAGACAGGAAGAGTTCCTTGTTCTCCTGGCACCCCAAGCAAACCATACGGTGCAGGTCCCGATGCACCAGGGTTTCTCTTCTTCGGGCCACTGAAAGTCTGCCACACTCTCAGCCTCCTCCCAGAGAGGGGAGGAGTTCCTTGTTCTCCCGGCACCCCGGGTCAACCACACTGTGCGGGTCCTGATGCGCCAGGGTCTCTCTCCTTCAGGCTGCCGAAAGTCGGCCTCACTCACAGCCTCCCCCCAGAGAGGGAAGGAGTTCCTTGTTCTCCTGGCATCCCGAGTCAACTGCACCGTGCAGGTCTCGATGTGCCAGGGTCTCTCTCCTTCAGGCTGCTGAAAGTCTGCTACACTCTCAAATGCCCCCAGAGTGGGGGGAGTTCCTTGTTCTCCCGGCACCCCGAGTCAACCGCATGTTGCAGGTCCCGATGCGCCAGGGTCTGTCTCCTTCAGGCTGCTGAAAGTCTGCCACACTCTCAGCTGCCCCCAAAGAGGGGGGGGATTTCCTTGTTCTCCCGGCACCCCGCGTCAACTGCACTGTGCAGGTCCCCTGCAGGCCCCCTAAAGTCCGCCATACTCATCTGCTATTTCTTTCTGATGAATTGACTATTCCGTTTCCAAAGTTCTGAAATGGCCAACAGACCACAGAAAGAATTTTCTTTTGTCTCCTGTTTGAAACCAGCAGCTACAGCGATCTGCTGGCCTTGCTTCAGGGCCATACATGTGTTTCCTTTCAGCTTGTCACTGTGTGTGTATTTTTGAGACAGGGTCTCACTATGCAGCTGGCCTTGAGCTCACTTTGTAGCCCAGGCTGATCTCTAACTCAATGATCCTCATGCTTCAGTGCCTCCCAAGTGCTGGGGTTACAGGTGTGAGCCATCACGCTTGGCTCTAGTTTTCTTATAAGAACAGATTTTTTTTCCCCCCTTGAAGACTTTACCTAAAAATGGAGATTTTGGCCCAGTATTAATGTTTACTTTTATTTTATGAGAAAATTAAAGTGAAAATGCTGTTGGCAGTCTTCTTGCTGTCATGATTTCAGTATAGTAGAGAATGCTGCAATAAAAATGCAGTTGAATTTTTTAATGTTACATAGTTTCACGACCACCCTGTGCCTCTTGTACATCTACAGCAATTAAGATAATCAGATATTTTAATTATTAGATTTGGCATGACTCTGAAAGAAATTTGTAATCCTAGCCTTTATCTATAGTGTCTTTCCCCCTCATTTATTAAAACATTGTGTAGTTATTCTGAGTCTCGATTTGACTGATGACCTTTTTTATTTTTTACTTCTTGTGTTTTTTGAGACAGGATTTCACTGTGCAGTTCAGGCAGGCCTTGAACTCAAAACAGTCCTTCTGCCTCAGCCTCCTGGAGTGCTGGGATTACAGGCATGTGCCGCCATACCCTGCTGACTAGTGAATTTTTGCATAAAAATTTATTATGTAGCACACAGTTCTCCTTGATCACTTATGTTACAGTATAGTGAAATGAAAAGAGCTAGTTCCCTCTGACCTCATTGATCCAGGGAGAGAGTACAAGCAGGAAAGAGCAAAGAGTGGGGTGAGAGATGGGTGCTTAACCTCCTTGTGTAGATGGAAGCCTCAGGTTAGTGACCTCAATGAGGACAGTAATTTATTTGGAACATTTGTCTTCTAAGGAACATAACAGGACTAGGTTGCCAGTCTCTTGAAATGCTATGTTCTTTTCCTATATCTTTTTTGCTTATTAAGATCTAGTCTCATGGGAGTGATGAAGTAATTATATATTCCTTTCATGTGGCATTGTAATTTTTCCACTGTTAACTGTCAGTGTCTCATTCCTGGATCTCTTGCAGAGAGCTGGAAGAAGTTCACATCTGTTCATTGCCCTGACAAGGTAATGTTTTTGTACCTTACCAAGACTTTACCTGTTTTCTTACTGAAAAGTAGGAATAATTTAACCCTAATGGAAGTGACTGGGGAATGGGGCTAGGGTTACTGGCTTAGTTTTCTTTAGGTGCTAGGAATTAAAAATCCAGGGCTCATGCAAATTAGGTAAGTGTTTTACCAGTGAGCCATACTACTGGACTAGAGATGTGGTTAAAGGCAGATAGCATCTTCCTATCTTTTTAGAGGAGCTACATGGATCATAATGGAGTCCATGTGGAAGTAACTTTCCCACGAGTAATTCAGTAGATGGCAGAGTTGGGTGTTGCGTCTTTTATTTGGTTCCTTCATGAGTTATGATGTGAATGACATTTCCTGACTTCTAAATTTGTCGTACTAGTTTTTGTTAAAATTTGCTTCCTGTCTCCCAGGTATTATATCCCACAGCCATTCTTGGGTTTGGATATTGCATCTTAATTCTGACCAGCTTTTCAGAGGTGGGTCCTGAAAATTGAACCCAGGACTTTCACATGGAGAGCTGTGTGTCTCTAACCCCCCCCTCCTTTTATTGTGAGACACAATTTGGCTAAGTTGCCCAAGCTAGGTGCAAACTTGGGTTCTTCCTGTCTCAGCTTCTCAGTGCTAGGATTATAGCTGCATGCCACCACAGCCAAATTATCCAGCGCTGTTATGTGTGCTCCTAGAAAAGACAGAAAACAGTTTTCTTTAGGCTGCTCTGGAGTAGTTACCACATTTACAAACTGTCTGGTCTGTGGTCATGTCCTCTTGACTGGGCCCACATGAAAGAGTGCCTCAAATGCTATCTTGGTAAATGCCCTCTTTGTCAATCTTGTGTTTTAACCCTGTATTTACAAGTTGATTGACAGTGGGGCAGAACCACGTTCAAGAACTGTTTTTTTCGGATAGTCTGAATTTTCTCCTTGTCTTTTTAGGTCTTTCATTCTATATTATATTCTTTGTACCTCTTCTTTCTTGAGCTTGTACCTACCTTCTGACACTGTTACATCATCTTTGGGACTGTAAATAAAAGTTGGAAGATTTTAAAGTTAAAGTTCCCAGAATAACACTGTCGCCCACATTGCACATATGTCCCATTTGAATTTACTAGTTAAGCTTTAAATATGTGTTTTATATACAGTATGTGCAGTGCACTTAAGTTGCCATGAGAATTTAAACATGTTAGGCTTAAATGGTTCAGTTCTCCCCTCTACCCACCTCTATCCATATACCGGCCTTTGCACTAAGCTACAACCCTTTCTAAAATTGTGACACAAGACTGGTGGGGTTTTTTTTTTGTTTTGTTTTGTTTTTTTGTTTTTGGAGACAGTCTCGCTATGCAGTTCAGGCTGCTTGAATTCATTGTGTAGCCCAGGCTGGCCTTGAACTTGTGGCTGTCCAGCAGCCTCTGGAGTGCTGTATCACAGATGTGTGCCATAGAATCATTTAAAAATAATATATCCCAATTAAACCTGAACATGTTAAATCATAGGACAATTAGCTTTACAGTGCCCTTTTGGGGGAGGCTTGTCAGTGGGGAAGTTGTGAGGATTGAACTCAGAGCCTTTGCACTGAGCTATATTCCTAGTCCTTTTTGTTTTATTTTGAGACAGGTTTTCCCTAGGTTGGCTAGATTTCCTTGACTCAGCACAAAATTCCAATCCTGTCTTGATGCAGGGATTACAAGCCTGAGCTACTTAGTAAACAAGGTGGTTTTTGTTGTTGTTTGTCTTTTTGAGCTCAGCTATGCAGTTCAGGCTTTGAGCTCACTGTGTAGCCCAGGCTGGTGTCAGCACAACAATCCTCCTGCCTCAGCCTCCTGAGTGCTGGGATTATAGGCATGCATCACAATGCCTGGCTTTTTCTTTTTCCTTTTTTTTTTTTTTTTTTACAGTTTCCAAGCAATTTTAGTTTGAGTTAGCGCTACAGCTCATCTCAAAGGTTTACGTAAGAGAATTTCTTAGGTGTCTGTCTGAAGGGTTAGGATTAGGGTTAGATAGCTCCTCTCTTACCAGGTATGTGTCTGTCTGTCTTTGTGTTGCTGGGAACTAAACCTTGGGCTTCCTGCGTACTACTCTACTCAGTTCCTAGTTTCAATTTTTTCCAAAAAGCATAGTCCCACTTTATAGCAAAGAAAGTAGTAGAGAGGTCCAGCAGGACAAAAACCAGAGCATGGCAGATTGAAATGAAGGAAATTATTTAGTTTTTGAGACAACATCTCACTATATAGTTTAGGCTGACATTGAACTTACTGTGTAGCAAAGGCTGGCTCCAAATCCTGGAAATTGCTTCAGTCTCCCACAGGCTGGGATTTATAGGTGTGTGGCACCATGGCCAGTGCTTGCTTTATATTAAATGAAAAGTAGTACATTAATTTACAGTAAGTTACTGGTTGAGAAATCAACACTGTATACCAAGGCTGTTCATGTTAAAAAGTGAAATATCTGAGCTACATACATACTTAAGAGGGCCTCCCAGCCTGTGCTGGGTATTTAGGAGGTTGGTTTGTTTATTTATTTTTAAATATTGATTGATTCAACATTTTACTGTGTAGTTCAAGCTGGCTTTGAACTCCCTATGTAACCTAACCAAGGCTCCATCTCACAGTAATCCTCCTGCCTCAGTCTCCTGAGGAGCTACAGGCATGTGCCACCACACTCAGCAGAGGGATTTTTATTAGCATGTGAACACTTGGATGTTTGTCTTTGTGATATGAATGTGCTTCTGATGCTGGAATTCTGTGTTTTTTTCAAGGGTCTGCCTTGTACCAAGAGATCTAGGTAGTGGAGTTGATTTTTAAATTGGCTATCATTTAGCATCATTTTGTGATCATCATCTACAAGAGAAAAAAAATTTCAAAAATGGCTTTGCCAATAAAATAGATTAAGTAAATACTTAGGTAGACCACTTATATCTTAAGAATTTTAAAGAATTTTAGGGGGGAAGTTTTAGGCAGAATGTATATTTATGATGTTTGTGTGTTCATGGCTCATTAGTTTGGGAGGGCGCCCAGGTGAATACCTGGGGAGAGAAGCTGGTTGATGCTGTTTTCTCAGGAGCACCTCAAATGACTGCATGATGTAGCAATGCTTCCCAATCAGAAATTATAATATGTCGGTGTCAGCACTTCTCATCCTACCACGTTGTTTCCTTGTGATAGATTTTTTATTTGTTTCCGCCTTGCTAGGTATTGAACCCAGAGCCTTCACACTGAGCTATATTCCCAGTGCAAATTCCTTTCCCCCATTAAACATTTTATTTTGAGAGGGGTCTCACCAAATCACCCAGGCTGAGCTCCATCCTCCTGTCTTAGCCGCCCAGAGTGCTAGAATTATAGGTATGAGCCACCATGACTGGTTTATTTTTGATTTTTAAATAATGGTTTAAAATTTATTCAAGGGACAAGACAAAAATACCCAAGATGAAAGAATGTTTCTGAAAATGTTCTAGGAGAGATGGTGGAGTGCATATCATTCTAAAGTATTTTCTCCAAAGTAGCCAGAAACTATGATACGTGAAGCATTTTAAGTCGAAATTATGAAGAATTTCAGAAATGGAGGCATATTAGAAGTGTGGCCTAGGGCCAGGGATTTAGCCCCACGGCTCAAGCACTTGATTGGTAAGTGCAGGTTGTGAGTTCAGTCCACAGTACAAGACAAAAAATCGTGTGGCCCAGTGCAGGTATACTTGATGGGAGCACAGTGGGGAGTCGCATGGAGGAGGTCCGCCTGTCCTGTCTCTCAGTGTGCATGACATTGCTAGTTTGTGCCCACACTTTACCACTCACCCCACACCGTCAGCCTTTATTGTTTCATGTGTTAATCTTATCCAGGAGCTAGATTGTAGGAGTTGGAGGGCAGAGATACTATGGTTTTTGTTTATACTGCAGTGCCTGTGATACTGAGTAAATACATAAGCAGTGCACACTGAGTACACTTGGTTAATCCAGTAAGATCTGAAAAACAATCCTTTGAACCAAATCACTTAATTTCTTTTCTTTGAAGAGTCCATTCTGGTTAGAAATTAAGCTTTTAGATATTTCTCCTTGAGGTGAATCTGAATGAATTCTTTTAAGTAAAATAATTTTTGGAACATTCATCGTTGGCTTCTGATTATACAAGCCAGCATAACGGGAAATGTATTTTTAAAGTTACACCTTGTTTTTACTTGTGATGACCAAAGGGGGAAAAATAGACCTGAAAGTCTTCAGAGTTGGAATAAGACTTTCCTTCTGGAAGCAGTAAAAGGTGAGTGAAGGTTGGAATTGTTCACAAGTGGGGAATAAATTTTTTTTGCCCATCAAATTTTAAAATTTGAATGACTGATTGAGCCTCATGGCTATTGCTAATCTAGTAAGAGTCTGACCTAGTATTTTTTCTTTTTTTTTTTTTTTTTTTTTTTTTTTTTTTTTTTTTTTTTTTTTTTTTTTTTTTTTTTGCAGTCTCTTCTATTTCCCTTGGCTGTGGAATTCTTGTAAATGACTGAAATTATTGGGAAGTTCCTAGTCGGAAATAGAATCTCTTACACTTTCTTCCTTCAAGTACCAGCCTGGGTGTCTGTTTTTTTGTCTGGAGCCTGTGAGCAGAAGGCCAGTGTGTGAGAGCTAATTGGGCTTTCAGTAATGACCCCTTCCAGCAGCCTTGTATGGGGAAAGCTGTTCAGATCCCTGCTCCTCCTCTTTGAGCACAGAGTGAAATCTGTTCTGCTGAAGCTGCTGTTCCACTTTGCAGCTTTCTATATTTGTACAGCAACAGCAGGAGCAGCCCACAAGCAAGGCCGGGTGCTGCCCTGTGCTCCAACGCTGCTTCCGACCGACTCAGGACTCAGCCAGTGCTTGGTGTTTCTGTCTTGTGTGCATCCATTTGTCTGTCTGTGTACATTTCTGTGGAGGGTTGAGGCTTTCCAGGGAAAGAGGTGACCTGTTTGTCTTTCAATTTGGGTTGTTTCAGCTTGTCACTTATAAACTGTAGATAATGTTTGAGAATCTCCGGGATGGGGTAAAGAGTGAGATTTGTATTTGTATTACTTTAACAATGTAACATATTGGGGGTAGGGTGCTGGACTGGTATTTAGTGTCAGAAATGGTCTTTGGTTTCCCTAAGACACGTCCACATTGAAGTAGTATCGCCCCCTTCCTGGTCCCCTTGCCTTTTTTTTTTTTTTTTTTAAAGACAGTGTTTTGCTGCATAAATGCACAGCTCAAGCTGGCTTTGAACTCACTGTGTAGCTCTGGGTGGCTTTAAACTCATGATTATCCCCTGCGCCAGCCTCCCAAGTGGTAGAATTACAGAGATGGACCATCATGCCTGGCTGTCTCCCCTCTCCCTTTTAAAAATGGATCATGAAGATCAACTCTTAAGGGTAGAACTGACTTCCTTCCCTGGCACTCAAATTTCCTGACAAAATACAAGTAGAAAAAGGTGGGAGGCCTCCTTCTTAAGAAATGATTTAATGTACATTTTTTGGAAGAGAATGTAGTAGGGGCTGCTTGCTGAACAGAAGTTATGGGTTGCTGCATCCCTCTGGGCTCTGCAGCCAGCCTGTGGTATTGTGCATGCCCATTCTCAGTGCTATCTCAAGACTGGCCTTACAAAGGCTTCTTGTGCCTTCTGGTATCATGTCTGTTTAAGGAATAGTAGGGGACATGACATGGTGACAGATTTCAGGTCATTTTCATAAGATACTAGATTCTTTGCTGTGTTCTGAAAGGACACATTCTTGGTTTGTTTTGAGATTTTCTAGTAAAACAGTTGAATTCTGGATTCTTGATAGTTTAAGACTAAAGTCAGGTTCTTTGTTTTACAGCTTTCCTTCTACTCCTCCCCCTACCTCCTGTGAGTCATAAGCACTCAGAGTTGGGAATAAAACTTGTCAGCTGAGTGGGGATGAGACAATTCTTTGCACATGTTTGTAACTGTGGCAGATAAGAAGAGAGGACTTTAAATGCAGAAAAACACTGTCACTGGGGCACTTCTTTGGAGCTGTGTGTTTGGTTGCCTAGCCTCTGGTACTGAGTCTTATGGGTCCTGCACAGTTGATGACTTTCTAAAACTGTTGAGTGAGGGATCGTAGAATACAGGCTTTTCACATTCTTTTTTTTGGGGGGGGTACCGGGGGTCTAACTCACGACCTCGAACTTGCCAGGCAGATGCTTATGCCACTGAGCTAAATCCCCGGCACACATTCTTGTCAGTTGTTAGTGCCATCTCATTTTATTGTCCTATTAATTTTTTTCCATTGAATCATTGTGCACCCCATGTAGGGGCTACCATTGGAGAGTAAAATAAATGGCAGTGATGATGTGTTAGTGCATGCTTGTAATTCCAGCACTTGGAAGGTTGAGGCATAAGGATTACTGCATGTTATATAGGCCAGCCTGGGCTGCATAGTGAGCTCAAAGACAGCCTGTCTCAAATAGCAACAAAAACAGCAAAATGGATGAATGAATGGAGCTCTTTCCTTCTTGGTCTTTGTTAGAATTTATGACTTCCCTAGTTTCATGTTATTAGTTTATATTTCCATTTTGTCTATTTTGCAACCTTCCATACATCTTTTTTTGTGTTGAGGGGAATAAACATTTTATAAGTAAGTAAATATACCAATGGTTCAGTATTTCCTAATGAAGAGCACTTGATATTTGTGCTGGTTCCTAACAGGCTCAGCTGGAGGGTGGTCTGTCAGCTCATCCCTGTCTTTTCATCTGTTCCTTTCCCCCTCCTCTGACAGGAACAATTCCATTGTCACTTCAGGTATTCTGTTTTGAAGAGATACAGTTGTCTTGTCAAGGACTAAAACTTGCTGGATGTAGCACACTCCTATAATTCCAGCAGTTGTAGGAGGCTGAGGCAGGAAGATGCCCAGTTCAAGCCCAACCTGAGGAGTTCAGCAACTTGGCAAGATCCTCTCAAAGCTGGAGATTTAGCTCAGTGGCTTAAGTACCTGCCTGGCAAGCACAAGGTCGTGAGTTCACTCCCCGGTTACCCCCCCCCCCAATCCTCTCAAAATAAAAAGGACTGGAGGTGTAGTTTGGCATAAAAGCTCTTGGTGCAGTCCTCAGTACTGTGCAAAAACAAAACCAAAACCAGAGAGTGAGAGAGAAAGAAAAGACTTCAAGGACCGGGGATATAACTCAGCGGCATGAGCACCTGCCTAGCAAGTATGAGGTTGTGGATGTGAGTTTGATCCTCAGTACCAAAAAAAAAAAAGAAAGAAGACTTTTGGGGGAACTTGTCCTCTCCTCTATGGCCCAAACTTAGTACCTAGAATTACAATAATGAATATTCTTCGAGTGCTTTGTGTGTGAAACTGTCCTAAATACTCTTGACCCATGTAGCTTCCTTAATTCTAAAAAACATTCTGTAAGGTAAACACAGTTTCTGTAGCTGGTTTTTGTTGTGCATGTTTGCATACATAATGATTACATTTATTTTGGGGAGTTGGTACATGTACATAACACATCTTTTTTTTTCTTTTTTTCTTTTTTTTTTTTACTTCCCTTCTCCTCTGCTCCTTCCCCTTGTAGCTGTTTTTTAAATGTGGAAAAAACACTATAAAGAAGTTTAAGAATTTGCCCAAAGTTACCTGACTAGTGAGCGACAAAACTGGGATAAGAAAGCAGAGGTAAGATTCGAGTCTGGATGAGATACGTCATAGATGTGGCAGTAAATATTTGTTAATTTCATTAACACATTTGGAACTATTTGGGATTATTGAACTACCAGTCAGTCTAACCCAGTTCCATTTTAGGATTTCCTTTTGAAAATGACTGATTTTTAAAAGTCTCCAATTTGTCCTTTAAAAAAAAAAAGAAAAAGAAAATGACTGATTTTTTTTTCTTTCTTTTTTTTTTTTTTGGTACCAGAGATTGAATTTGCAGCCTCACACTTGCCAGGCAGGTGCTTATGCTGCTGAGCTAAATCCCCTGCCCAAATGACTGATTTTGATTGTAAGTCATCAGCTATGCTAATTCTTCTGGTTTTTTGAAACAGGGATTTGCTATGCAGTTCAGGCTGGCTTTGAACACACTTTGTAGCCCAGACTGACCTCAAACTCGTGGTGATCCTCTTGCCTCAGCCTCCCAAGTGCTGGGCAACAAATTCCTTTATAAAATGGTCATAAGAATAAGCCAAATAGTAGGTTTGTGAGAATGTCCTAAAAGTTGCTAGTTCATCTATGCTGATACCAGAATGTTTCCTGAAGACACTGAGCAGAATTAATGTCAATCTCGCCAAGTCAGATCACACATCTGGAGATGCTTTCTGGTTGAGGATAGGAAGGGACAGGAGGAAGGTTGGTGATTTGCCTGATCTGCCAGTTGCAGCCTGTGTTAGGACAGCAGAGTAATAGCAGCAGAGATGGTGCTGGGCAAGGAGGCACACACCCAGGACTGAGATGGGAGGATTGTGTGTGGGAACCTGGCCTGGGCCACGTGGCAAGACCCAGTCTGGAAAGGTCATGGTGGGTTGGGTTTGGTGGCTCACATGGGTAATTCCAGCACTTGGGAGGTTGAGGCAGGAGGATCACTGCAGTGAGGCCAGTGTAAACTACATGGCAAGACACTGTCTCAAAAAACAAGAATCAAAAAATAAAGGCAATGTCATGATGTGGTAACTGGTTGGCTAGGTAATTTCAATGGGGTAGCACTAGAAACAAAATGAGAAACAGCATACAGCCAGAGGGGAGTATTGCCAGATTTTCAGGACTTGAGAATTCTTAAGAGAGGTAATTATTTCCTTGTCTAAATCATATTTTTGTACTGTGTGATCATAATGTTCATGTTAACATTTTTACTGTTGTCTACTGAAATTATTTAGCCTACCAGTAATGATCTCATCATGACTTTTATTTTTAAAAAGCAAAAAGCATGACAAGTTTAATTTTGTAAAATAGGTTTTATTTTTTTTTTTAAGGAGTGATTTGAAGGAGGTATGGGATGATCATTTAGGTGGGTATTTAAATATGAGAAGTTCTTTCAAGGACTCAGTTGGAGAGTGATGAATGGTTAAGTCACTTTTTGAAAATGTGGGATGATATATAAGGAGATATTTAGAATTTGTCCTTAGGGTGTATACCCTTAGGGGTGTATCTGCCTGTGCTGAGCACACTCCCTAATTGGCTGAATGAGAGGGGTAATTTTTGTATTTTCTGATATGTAACCTATCTCAGTGTCTCCATTGGAAGTCATTTTTAGCTTTGTAGAATTAAAATATTAAGAACAGAAGAGATTGAATGAAGTTTCCTGCTTTCAACAGAATAGGACAAACCACCTGAGACGAGGCCATATGGAAGCATCCTGCTTCAGTGCCCATGTGTTTGGGGTGAGGTTGGGGCAGATGGTACAGGCAGGGTTCTTGGCTGCTTGGTCAGGGGTTGGAAGCCGATAAGTTATGTGTTTGGTGCCGGGGAAGAACTGGTGTGTTGTCAGTTTTGGGGAGAATGAACATGCGGAGGGGAGGGAGCCAGCTGGGTGGGGGTGGGGAAGAGAATGGCAGAGGCAGGGAGGGAGGCTGACTTCCATGAGAGAGCCTGCATTTGGCGGTAGGTCTCCCAGGGAGACTGGGAAGAGAGAGACCAGATACAGGTGTCTGTCTGGCCTCTTGTGTTCTGCAGAGCTGTCAAGTAAGAGAGTGCAGGACTGTAGGATTTTACTCTGTTCAAGTTGGAAGCCATTTTTATTCCTTTTTGAGATACTAGGTCAAAAGTTGTATTTATAGAACTTGCTTTGATATACAATCTCACCGTATCCCTTGCCTTCCTTACTGGGATCCAGCTAATGTTGCACCCTGTTTTGGCAAGAAAGGCTGATTGGAGAAAATGTAAATGTAGGTTTTTAGCTGAGTTATTGAAAATAACCCCAACCTTGGTAAACAGGCCAGCCTAGAGTTGGCAGTCCAAGGTGCATGGATGTTAGTTGAGTTACGTGGGTAGTTAATTATAAACGGTATGTTTGTTTGGTACCGGGAATTGAACTCAGGACTTCAGGCTTGCCAGGCAGGCACTGCACCACTGAGCTATATACCAGGCCCCATTAATTACAAGTAGTGTGAAGTACTTAACCAGCTCATGTGTGGTACATTGGCTGTTCACCTGAACAGTGGCTATTTTCAACCAAAAACAAAACAAAACAAAACAAAACAAAACTTTCAAGCAAAGCAGGAAAAAATTATAAAGCCCAGATGCTTGTTCTTGAGTAGAGCATGAGTTGAGGTTTTTCTTTACTCAATGCTTCATAGTTTCAAGAGCTTTCTTTAAAAAATTTTCTTAAGACTAGGTAACGTGTCCACATGTAAATAGTTTAGCTGGTACTACCTCTGCAACTGCTGTGAATAATTATTTTTCTAGTCCTTTCAGAAGTACTCTGTTTGTATACATGCTACTTGTACATGCACCCATATAAATACACCCTGATCAGTTACATGGCCATGTTCTCTTTAATAACTACAGGGTGTTGTTCAGTTGTATGCTTATACTGTAATTCATTTAGCCTCCAAATGATGGGCATGTGTTTCTAGATTTTGCTGTTGTAAACGTTTTTGGTTGTTGTTTTTTTGTTACCAGAGATCAAATTCAGGACTGACTACATGCTTACCTGGCAAGCCCTAGAGTTGCTGAGCTAAATCCCTGGCGCCGTAAACAGTGTTCTTGAGAATTACTCCTTTGCATACTTATGTGTGTGTGTATATTGTACATACATATAGAATATGTATTTTATTTATTTTAATTTTGTCTTTTTTAGACAAGGTCTTACTATGCAGTTCAGGCTGGCCTTGGGCTCACTTTGTAGCCCATGCTGGTCTTGAACTTGGAACAATCCTTGTGTCTCAGCCTCCCAATCGCTGGGATTACAGGAGTGTGCCACACACCTGGCTTGTAATATACATTTTATACTTTTCTTTTTCTTTTTGGAGACAGGGTCTTGCTGTGTAGTCTAGGCTGGCCTCAAACTTGCAATATCTTTCTGTCTCAGGCTCTTGAGTGCTGTATTTCTCGAACTGAAATTTCTGATTTCAAAGGGCATGCCAAACTAACTTTTTTTTTTTGGAATGGGAAGTCGAACTCAGGGCATTGCACTTGCCAGGCAGGTGCTGTGTCACTGAGCTACCTCCTTAGCCTCCAGTTTTCAATATTAATGAGATACTTAGAGTCTCTTTTTATATTTTGCAAATGATAATGCCCATTAAATAATATCAGCAGAGACGGTCTTGATACCCTATATACAGTCACTAGAATGAACACAAGACCAGAAGGATCTGGATAATTTTAGAAACCTTGATGAATTTAATTAACAAGACTAATAGCCCTTATAGCCAGAAAAGTGGCAGGTGACACAGAAAAGAAGTGAGTGGCTACAGGGTCCCCTCCCCTGTTTAACTTCTGGAGAATTTAGTGGTAGAAACCTGATCTACCAGTCATCTCTTTTTTTTGTTTTGCTTTGTGAGACAGGGTCTCATTATGCAGTTCAAGCTGGCCTTGAACTCCTGGCAGCCTTTTTGCCTCAGCCTCCCAAGTGCATGGATTATATGTGTGCACTACCACACCGTGCTTAAAGTATTAGTCTTACCCACTAGTGATCTCTACCAGTTAGAAAAACATTTAGGGCCCATGACCTTTTGAGTCCTTATTGCTTATGCTGCTCAGCTGTGTGTCATGAGGCCATCTGGTCATCAGAATTAGCCTGTACATTCTAGATAGGTTTTTGTTTGTTTCTTTGGTTTTTGGTACCGGGGATTGAACTCACAACCTCATGCTTGCCAGGCAGGCACTTCCACAGCTGAGCTAAATCCCCAGCCCCTCTAGGTAGTTTTATATCTAAAGTTTATTAAAAAGTAAAATCAAAGTAATAATTGAGTTTCCATGTAGCATCTTGATTCAAGAAAGTCCAGTCTCAGTGACTAGTTGCAGAATTGGGATCACTTAATCCATTCTCTTTATTTTAGTTCCCTTATCTCTACAATGGAAGTGAAAATGCCAAAGAATCTCCCTTGAGCACTCAGAAACAAATTATAAAGTTATTTCCAGAACGCTATATGTGATAATGACTCTTCAGAGACATCAGGATTGTAAGGTAATTTTAAAAGTAACTCTTGACAGTATTTTAGAAGAAAATTAGTCACATTCTGCCTACATGGTACTAACATATGGCACAGCCCTCAAGAGCTGCTGTAAGTGGGCTGAAACCAAGATGCAGTTGGAGAGGGGACAGAATGACTCACTAGATAAGACGGATTTGGCCTTCTGGCAGGGTAGTAAGTCTGAGAAGAAACTGGTGGCCCTGGAACATGGTAAACATGAGCAGTTGATACGTGAATGCGGTGGAGAAGTATGAGCCCTGATGCTTAGATGAGGTACTTTATCTGATGTCTTTGTATGGCTTTAGAGTTCCTGCTTCTTCCACATCTGCACTTTGGGTTCAGACTCTGGAAATGGATAGAAGCCATCACTGCCCAGAGTGTGGGGCTTAGCTGCTGTATGTAAAGTGCGGCTGCTGAAGGAAACAGAAGGAAGCCATGAAAGAAGGAGACTCCCTTGCCTTCTCCTTTCTCACAACCCTCAGACCAGTAGGGAGCTATTTGGGGAGCAGGGAGACTGCTTGCTTCATGGAGTTTGAGAAGGATTTTGAGAGTGTAGACTTTTTTTTTTTTGGAGACAGGGTCTTGCTTTGTACTTAAACTCACTGTGTTGCCCAGGCTGGCTTTGAACTGGCTGTGATCATTCTGTCTCAGCTTTCCAAGTGCTGGGGTTACAGACATGTGCCACCATGCCTGGCTGGGCTCTTTGGCTGGAAGTAGGAAAAGAGATTTTTAAAACTGTATTTTGAGCCAGGCGTAGTGGTGCACGCCTGTAATCCCAGCACTCAGGAGGCTGAAGCAGCAGGATTGTTAAAAGTTCGAAGCCAGTTTGGGCAATATAGTTAGTTCAAGGCCAGCTTGAACTGTGTAATGAGACCCTGTCTCAAAAAACAAAAACAAAAACACCCCCCACAAAAGCTCTGTATTTTGAATTCCTTCTGTGTGCACCTGCCTCTTGTGAGACTACTTTTTTGTCTTGTTTTGTCTTTTCTTTTTTCTTTTCTTTTCTTTTCTCCTTTTCTTCTTTCTTTCTTTCTTTCTTTCTTTCTTTCTTTCTTTCTTTCTTTCTTTCTTTCTTTCTTTCTTTCTTTCTTTCTTTCTTTCTTTCTTTCTTTCTTTCTTTCGAGGGTGAGGTAGGACAGGGTCTTACCATGTAGTTCAGGCTGGCCTTGAGCTCATAATAATCCTTAGTCTCCCAAGTGCAGGGATGCCAGAGGTGCACCACCACCCCTGGCATGACATCTCCTATAGATACATGTGAAATAGTCAAGGGTATGTCATATAACAAAACAGAAGATGAGGTGACAGATCATGGAGGAAGGAGACTAAAAGAGCCTAGCTCATCATCATCATTTCGCTTTGTACTCAAGCTGTTTTTGTGCAGTTTCACAAGTTTTAATCTGTTTTCAGCTCTGATCCTTAGATGTTAGCTGCTTCCACAAAAATGTTTATAAAGTGAGAAAGGTAGGTTGTGCAATAATAAACACAGCATAATTCTGTGTTTGATAATGATTCTGTATATTTGAGTGTTTATGGGTCTCAATACATGTTCAGAAAAATCTTGGTTGGAAATAACCCAAAATGTCTAAAATAAAATAAAATAAAAACTTTAAATTGGGGATGCAAAAACGTAATGAAATGAATAAATACAACTACTGTGTTTAAAAAAAAGATGGGGGTTGCACATGATACTTTTTATTAAAGTATCTAAATTTCAAAGAGAAAATTTCAAAGAGAAAAGTACAAATATTTATGTGCATATATGTCTCATTTTAAGAAAATGTTTACTTTAGCTCCTGGTGTGCTATAGCACATGCCTGTGTAATCCCAGCACTTGAGAGGCTGAGGCAGGAGGATCCTTGCAAGTTTGAGACCAGCCTAGGCTACAAAGTGAGCTCAAGGCCAGCCTGAACTTCATGGTAACACCCTGTCTCAAAAAAGGCAAAAAAAGAAAAAACCAAGAAAGAGAAGAAACTGTTCACTTGGTGCAGTATTGATTGCTTGTAGTCTCACCTACCCAGAAGGCTGTGCCTAGGAGTTAGAGGCCATTCTAGGAAACATGGTAAAATGCTGTCTCAAAAGGAAAGGAAAAAGTGTGTATGTATACGCACACTTTTTTATTTAAAAGGGAGAGAAAGTGAGTGTTCATGACATGGAAACTTTAGATAAACAGGGATTTTTTTTTTTTTTTTGGTGGTACCAGGGATCAAACGCAGAACTGCACGCTTGTCAGGCAGGCGCTTATGCCGCTGAGCTAAATCCCCAGCACAAGGATTTAATTTAACATTGGAGGTCACATACGTGTTATCAGATATTCCAGGTTTGAAATACAAAAGAGGACAAACTTGTTGTTAACATGTACAATTTACAAAATGGTAACAATTGATAGTATATTTCATTAACAAAAATTGACAACCATGGTTAAGTTTCTCCCAAGTATATTACATATATGGTAGGGATTGAAATAGAAAATCACTTAAAAATCTGTTCAGAGAAGAGACAATTCACTTATGGTGCAAACTACTTCTGTCCTCTAGGAATAGGAGAGAGTCAAAGGGGACCTTTCCAACAGTGCCTTAGCTGCTACAGAAAATGATGAAAGCTGTGTATTTGCTTTTCAGGAAACCTCAGTATTAATCTTCACACAGTTTAGCTTAAAGTAGAACGGGGCCAATAGTTCTCCTCTGACTTCAGAGAGAGCCGGGAGCACACTGCATTAAGAATTTGGATGGAAGTTGTTTTTAAAAATTATCACGGGCTGGGGATGTAGCTCTGTGGCATAAGCACCTTCCTGGCAAGCACAAGTTCCTGAGTTTGACAGAAACTGAGTACAAAGAAAAATTGTCATGTTGCACAACAATGTGATTATACTTTTTTTTTTTGGTACCAGGGATTGAACTCAGGACTTCATGCTTGCCAGGCAGGCGCTTAAGCCACTGAGCTAAATCCCCAGCCCCAATGTGATTATACTTAATGCTGTTGAGTTTAAAAGTGGTTATGATGGTAGTTTTCTTTCATATTTATTTCACACATAACTTCCTTCCTTCCTTCCTTCCTTCCTTCCTTCCTTCCTTCCTTCCTTCCTTCCTTCCTTCCTTCTTTCCTTCCTTCCTTCCTTCCTTTCCTGTACCACAATTAACAAACAAAAAGCTGACAGGAAAGTTGTTGCCACTGTAGAAATGGTGAGCATACTGGTGTGAAGGAGATGAGATTAAGACCTGTTAATAAACCCTTTTAGGGTCATGGAGAGGGCACACATAGGTGGCCATTAGTCACTGTGGAGTCAAAAGACCAAAACCCAAGCTTAAATTACGGCACTGGCTAGGTGACTAACAGGGAGATCACGCATCACAAGGAAAGAAGAGGGTCTCTTGTGGTAGCCAGGGCACCCTTTGGTCTGTTCACATGGCTTTTGAGAGTGTGGCTGCAGTGAACATACTTTGCAATGCAACAAGCCCACTTATCTTACTACACTGCCACACAGAGGGAAAGAGATAGAAATAGAGAGATAGAGAGAGATAGAGAGAGGGAATTATAAACTGATGAGAAGATAAAGCACTCTTTTCCCAAGCCACATCTATTACTTACCTGTTTCCTCTTCCAGTTAAAAGTTTTGCAGTGGCTTAATTATATTCTGGACATCCACTAAGTCCCTTAGTCCTTTGAAGATACATAACTTTAAATTGTCTTTACAGGTAAGGAAACTAACACCTGGAGCTGCAAATTAACCTCTTGTAAGTTACACTTCTACTGGGCTGCAGCCTCAGTTCTCACTGTCCTTAAATATGTTTCTGGTAGAAGCTCTTGTGACACTTGAGACCCTGAGCATTTACTTTTGTATACTTAAAAAAGGATGGCCAGATAAAACTTCCTGGTCCTCAGCATTTGTATAATCTTTTCAGTTGTTTGTATGCATGAACATCCTTGGAGATGGATTTTGTTTGTGTTTTGAATCTAGGGCCTCTCTTATGCTCTGCCACTGAGCTGCACCCACAACCATGACAGTTTTTAACCTAAAGCAGCCTTTTGCCAAATGGACCAACTACCTGGCTTTATCTGCGTGCTCTTTCATTGCCAGGATCCTGTGCTTTTCAGGAAGTGACTTCATTTTTTTGTGTCTTTAATCATTCCAAATACAGAGATAGTGTGGGTATAAGAATGAAATATAAAGCACCCAGAACAAAGCATGGCATACAATAAGTGCTCAACGACTGTTAGCTCCGATTTATTGCCTCCTTGATGTCTGGACATGTCTCCCACCTTTAGTTGGTAAGGGTGTCTAAACTTTAGTTACAGTGCCATGTTTAGGTGCCATTGATACCTTCATTAATATGAAGGTAGAAAAATGTGCTGCTCAATGACCACTTATTTCAATGCTGAATATGAAATTCGTGGGTTTATTGTTTTGAATTATCCATGTTTTCGCATTTTCCAGGAGACATACAGTAGGTAGCCTAGGGTCCAGGAGAACCAAAAAGTTGTTGCCTTGCCTCCTCTTCCTCTGTCTTCAACCTGAACAACCTCACTCACTTCCATATTTAGGGGAAGAACATTTCCACTTTTGGTTGTTTAGTTTAGTTTAGTTTAGTTTAGTTTAGTTTAGTTTAGTTTAGTTTAGTTTAGTTTTTTTGAGTCAAGGTGTCACTCTGTAGCCTAGGCTGACCTCAACTTCACAGCAATCTCCCATCTTTGCCTCTCAAACGCTGGCATTACAGGTGTGCGCCACCATGCCTGGCTGAACACTTGCACTTTTGAAAACTTCTAAACTAGGTGTCAGGTTCTTCATTAGCTCCTGTCTTATATTAGTAAAATTTTCCAAGAAATTATTCATAGTACTTACTAACAGTGAGTCTTGCTGATGAGGCCACAGTTCAGGAATCACATAGGTCATCAAACACCACTATGCCACTCACTAACTCTGTAGTTTGTGATCTGGTGCCTGCGATGCAAGAGCTGCTGCTGGTGACAGAGTCAATGGCAGCCACTGGGAAGGACTGCTTTTTGTCATATATACTAAGCTTATAGCTGTATAGATTAGCAAAAAAACAGAAAGGTGGATATGGAGGAGCGTGCCATAGTCCTAGTGGTCTGTGAAGCTGAGGCAGATGGATTGCAAATTCAAACTCAGCTGGCTTACTTTAGCAGTTTAAATCCTGTCTTCTGCCTGTAATCCCAGAAGGATTGCTGTGAGTTGAAGACCAGCTTGAAATACATAGTGAGACCCACTTTAGATAAACAAACAAGTAGCTCAGTACTTTGAAGAACTTCCTACCTTCCATGCACAAAGAAGACCGTGCTTTCTTGTTTCTTAGACTGTAGTCCTTATCCATCAGGGGGCAAGGACCACTGTCAAGAAATACAGTGGTGGCTATTCTTCTCCGCGTTTTCGTTTAAAAAGTTTTGGTGGCTCGGGGGTAGAATGGTTAATATTTATGTGGATTATTAACTATTTTTTGTAGTTCTTGGGCTGGAAGCCAGGGCCTTTTGCATGCTTTGCTATGGAGGCCCCCCTCACCCAAGTGACTTATGTATCTCCTCTTTGGCCTTCTTCATCTTGTCTTCTTCATTGTTGTCGTCATCTTTGTCTTCGTCTTCATTTCTTCTTTGTCTTCTGCTGGCGTTTCTTGTTTCTAGGTTTTTGTGAGACAGGATCTGTATGTAGTTCAGGCTGGCCTTGAACTCAGGGTGATTCTCTTCCCTCCCCTTCCTTCCCAGTACTGGAATTACAGATGTGCACTCCCATGCTGGGCTCACCCTGCCTCTCCCCTCTGTCAGTGTTGGATCACACACTGTCTCTGTCTGTCTGTCTCTTCTTTTTGGCTTGCAGTTAGGTACAGGGTATATCTAGTCCCAGAGCACAGGGAGTACTGTTTTTCCTGGGTTCTCGCCTGTTATGTATCCTCACCCTTTTAAATATTGGCCTTAGCAGCCCCGCCTTCCTCTCTGCTGCCTGTGTTGTGGAGAGGTCCTGACCAGCTTGCACAGGGTGGTTGAGGTAAAACCTGTAAAAATGAGTGCTTCTCAAACTGTGTTGCGTGGAACATTTTGGGAAACTGTGCCCTGGCCTTCCTAAGACATAGACGTTTTAACTTGTTCCCTAACCTCCAAGGTAGACACTACTCCAGAGCTTTCTTAAGACATCATCTCCACAACACTCTCTCAGTAACTTTGTTCGTACTGTCAAGATTTTGGTCGGTCCTCCCTTCTGAAGAGAGACAGTCCATCGGCTCAGACTCCCATTGGGAGCATCCGAGACAGCACCCACCTGCAGGCTGTCTTCTTCAGCATCTGAGTTCTTAGAGGGGTCTTCACCTGGACTGGTGTTAGTGCTACAGGAGCTGAGGAGACACTGAATTTTCCAAGTGGAATTTCCCTTCTGCCATTTGTCCATTTATTATGCATGCTGTCCTGAGGATTGAACCCATGAGCAACACTGTACTGCTGAACTATATTCAGTCCTCTTTGTGTGTGTTTTTGTTTGGGAACAGTGTGCCTCAATTGCCAAGACAGGCTCAACTTCCCAAGTACTTGGGGTTACTGCTGTGTACCATCATATCCATCTCCTTTTCTGGGTTGGTTTTTGTTTTGTTTGTTGGTGTCCTCCTCCCCCCTAGAATGGTCTCACAATGTAGTTTAGGAGCTTACTTTGTAGCCCAGGCTGACCTCAAACTCAAGGCAGTCCTCATGCCTCCACCTCCCAAGGACTGGGATTACAGGTATGCACCACCACATCTGACTCGTTTTCCTTCTAAAACTTTTTTTTCTGGTACTGGGGATTATTGGCTCAAGCATGCGTATGCTGACTGTGTCCTATGCCACTGAACTATTTCCTCAGCCCATTCTTAGTAACTTTTCAAGCTGTAGGCAAGTCCAAGTAAATATTTTATGTGTGTGTATGTGTGTGCACACGCACACATACGTGCTACTGTGCTTTGAATCCAGGATATCATACATTCTAGGCAAATCACTGAACTATATTCCAGCCCTTTGATGATAATGAAGATGATGTCAGTGTCATCTTTTTGAGACAGGTTCTCCTCTGTGCAGTTTGGGCTGGCCTTCAACTCACTTTGTAACACAGGCTGGCCTCAAACTCACGGTGATCCCTCTGCTGCTGCCTCCTGAGTGGTGGGACTACAGGTGTGCACCACTGTGCCCAGCTCTCCAGCCATTTTAAATTTTATTTTGAGATAGGGTCTCACTAAGTTATCCAGACTGGATTTAAATTTGTGATTTTCTTGTCCACCTTGCAACCAGCTGGGATTACAGGCACAATACTGTGTCCATTTCTTTTTTTTTTGTTAGTGTAGTGAATATTTAAACTTACTGAAATATCACAACTTTATTACCAAAATGAAAAACATAGTTGAGTCTATATGAAAAGCCAACTAAATACTTCTGGTTTTTGAGATATGGGAGGTTCTCAACACAGGTCTCACTAAATTGCTAAATTGCCTGTGTTGGGCTCAAACTTGTGATCATCCTGTCTCATCCTCCCAAATCTGTCTTGAGAGTGGGAGAATGGATGTCACAGTACAGTTAGTTATGGGTCTAGTCTGACATTATCTTTCAAGTTCTTATACTTTCCAGAGTAGGTATTGTCCTTCATGACTTTAAATAGTTGTGTCTCTGGCTAGAGCCAGACAGAAAAGAACAGCTGGCATGAGTTGTAAATGGATGCTTGTAGGAATTTGAACTGCTTTATAAAATCAATTTTTACTTGTAAAACTGTTCAATATGTTTAAAAATAAAACAAATTGGTTTTGTGGTTCCTCTCTTTGCTTTTACCTTCAATTAACTTCCCTATTTTGTGATTCTTTTGGTTCTGGTGGTTTACCATACTCTACTGCCACTAAGATGCATTTACAGAGGCAGGAACTTGGTTGACTCTGGAAAGTTTTGCGCACCTACAGGTTGTGGGAGACTGCTCATGGGAGATGTGTGGAGAACAGCACTTTTAACAAAGCAATCCATGAAGCTAAAGAATTACACAGCTTTGGCCTTCTTACAACTGGCTGTCCCAAAGCAGGTGCTTAAAGTGATTGTTTTGGTGACCTAGATGTATGGAATTCATCCTCATGAGTTTTAGTTCTGCTTTTTTGTTGAGACAGTTAATGTTAATCAGAGGTGTGGGGGAAAGATATGTATGTATTTGTGCCATTGAACACAAGGCCTTTGCACTATGCTGCCTCCCAGCCCTTCTCTTGCTCTCTTTTCGTCCTTTGTCCTCTGTTTTTCTTTGCTTGCTTCTCCCTCTCCTCCTTTTACCAGAGATTGAAGCACCCAGGGCCTTTGCTGTATCCCTAACCCTGTCTTAAATTTTGAGACAAGGTCTTGCTGAGTTATCCAGATTGGCTTTCCGACCTGCAGAATTTGCACTAATTCTTTTGCCTCAGCCTCCTGAGTAGCTGGGATTACAGGCATGTGCCGCTTTGTCATCCTGCCATCTTTTTTTTTTTTTTTGGATCTTTTAGTACTCTTATTACATCAATTAAGTTGATGCTGCTTTCAAATTAGTTTAGAGATGTTAAATTGAGTTTATCTTCATGGAATTGTGAACTTTAAAAAAATAGAGCGATGCTGGGCATGGTAGAACACTTCTGTAATCCCAGCACTTGTGAAAATGAAGCAGGAGGATTAGTGCAAGTTCGAGGCCAGCCTGGGTTACACAGTGACTTTAAGGCTAGCTAGAATTATGTAGTAAGACCCTGTCTCAAAAAAAAAAAAAAAAAAATCCTTTTGCTTTATCCTCTGTTGTGGCAGCAAAGGGACTTTTCTTTGGAAAGAAGCTGCCTATCTGGAGTTCTGAAAATAGTAGGCCTGGCCCACTTATTTTTCTTTCCTTGGTTTTTTAGAGTGAAGACCTAGTCCAGAGAGGGAGGTGTAAAGCTCCAGGTATGGGCTCCCTGCTGGATGGCTGTGCTCCATGGCCAGCTTTTAACCTTCTTGCATGAGGCCTGCTGTGCAAATATGCAAGTTGCTTTCAGAAAGGTGATGACTTCTTTACTACATTATGGGATATCATTTGCAAAATACGTGTCCCTGGGAAGCTGGAAGTATTCTCTTGCTTGCTTTCCCAATTCTTCCTCCATAGTTGTCTCCCAAGGCAGGCTTATCTCCACTAGAGGCTGGGTTCTTGGAGGTGGGGTTGGGTGAGGGAGGGCAGACCTCTGCAGTAGTAGTTCCTGGGGAGCCTTCTGTGGCTTCCACTTCTAGATGGGAGATGCCCATTGGACTAAAAAACAAACATGAGGATGGAATTTTGTGGATTTTACACAGAAAATGTAACCATTTGTACAACACTGATTTGAAGTTCACATTGGTATTTAAACAATGTGTAAACTTAGCATCCTGCTGTCAAATTTGAATTACACCAGAGTTTGGAACTGATTTAGGATCTTGATTGGAAGGGTGGTCAAAATTTGGCAGATGAATTTGTTAGGGCTGTGTTTGCCCAAGGGAGACTCTGGTTTATACTTTTGCCAAAAAGACTAATCACAACAGAGGATTTCCTGCTAATCCTTATCTTTGGCACTGATTGTGGGAGGAGATAAGAATGATTAAGAATGAGAAGAAAATGGGGCCGGGGGTTTAGCTCAGTAAGTGCCTGCTTGGCAAACTCCAGGAGGTCGTGAGTTCCATCCCAGGCACCCCCCCCCAAAAAAAAAAGATGAGAAGAAATGGAAAACTTTCATTTTCAAAATAGGTTTTAGGTCCTGCATTCCCAGCAATCTGGAGGCAGGAGGATTGCTGATTTCCAGGCCAACCTGAACTACATAGAACCTGTCTCAAAAACAAAACAAAACAAAACAAAACAAAACCTGTTTTTCCTTTTCTCAACTTTATCATAGTCTTCTCAGTGCCATGTGATAGCTTCATGTGTGAAGCAGCTTGTACATGAGTGAGTAAACCCACTGCTGCTTTTCTTGCAGTGTTTTTAAAATTTGAAATAGGTTTTTACAGTATTTTAATTAATCTTTATTTTACCCCCTACCACATTCCAGAATTTCTACATTGTTTTAGACTTGCTTTAAACTAAGAGCCTAAGAGTTTATTTAAGTTATTCTTAACTGTCATATTTTTGTAATAACAGCAACCCAACAAAAGTCTCCACAGAGTAGAATACTGTGAAGGTAGTTCCCAGTTTCAGCCAGCATATAATTATCTTATTATTTTTTTTTATTTTAAAGAGAATAAAACAAAAGAGGACAGAACAAAGCAGATCAGAACAGAACAGCATAAGCCACACAACCCTTTACAACAAGATAACCAGATATTAACAGTAGCTACCATAATGTCTCTTTTTTTGTAATAGTTGTGCATGGCTTCAAATACAATAATATCAAACATAACAAAATAGTATAAAACCACCATTACAGGGTATTCTGATATTATTTATTCTGAGATGAGTTTGGCTATGTTCCCCAGGCTGGCCTTGAACTTAAATATCTCTCAGTGTCCAGACTATTCTTGAACAGGTACTCAAATTTTAAAGTGAAATTCAAGTCCTTGAAGACTGTAAGCTAAAATTGTAGGTTTCTCTAATTGGTTGATATTTATTTATTTATTTGTAGTGGGAATTGAACTCAGGACCTCACACTTGCTAGGCAGGCAGTGGGCCACTGAACTGTATCCCCGGCCCTGGTTGGTTATGTTATGTTATGTTATGTTATGTTATGTTATGTTATGTTATGTTATGTTATGTTATGTTATTTTTTGATGCTGGGGATCGAACTTCCAACCTCGCATTTGCCAAGCAGGTGCTTGCGCCGCTGAGCTAAACCCCCAGCCTGGTTGGTTAGTTTTAAAGGGATATTAGTTGCTTTTTTTCTGTATTCCTTACATTATTTCATTGATAGCAGTTGAGTCTACTTAGGTTAGGATCACCCAAAGATGAATTTCCTTATATAAACTGATGGTGATTTTCCATGACACATGCTTTTTTTTTTTTTTTTTTTGTACTGGGGATTGAATTCACAACCTTGTGCTTGCCAGGCAGGCACTTATGCTGCTGAACTAAATCCCTGGCCCCACATGCATGTGTTTCTATAATGTAGTGTTAGCTGCTAATGTGTTCTTGTGCTCTAGAAGCAGACTTCATGTTACTACCCTTTCAGATACACTTAGCTTGTGAGGTATACAGGAAACATAGTTCATTGTTATACCAGTCAGGATAAAGGTTTGCACATGGCACACTCAGGTCATTTTGTCAGCTATGCTTCACCTAAGCTAAAAGATGCTGTACATTTCTAGCACTTCTCCCTTCTAACCCATTTTTACGTTATCTTATAAGATAGTTTTTCCATTCCTACATTAGCAAAGCGCACTATTTACTTTTAAAAAAAAATTGTATATATCTGGTTTTTTTTAAATAAATACATGGGGCTGGGGATTTAGCTCCGCATCATAAGTACCTGCCTTGCAAGCATGCAGTCATGAGTTCAGTCCCCGGTACTGATTTTAAAAAATAAATAAATAAATAAATAAATAA
>PVJX010018139.1:0-37077 GCA_004027295.1 Dolichotis patagonum
GGTTTTAGCTTTACATGTTATATTTTTTCTTTTCTCTTGTAAGATCTAAGTTTCTTTTCATACATATCTCTAATTATGTCTAATAGGAATCTTGCTTGTGCTCTTGTTTACAATAAATACCCTCTGATGAAATCACAACGTTGGTCCAATATAATCCTGATTGAATGGGCTCAGTGGTCTTTGCCACAAGCATTTAAGTTAATCTGTTGGCAACATGGCGGGAACACATTTCTTTCTAGTTGGCAGGATATTGAGCCATTTCAGCCACGGAAGCTGTAATTTTCTGAATAGTATCCTAGTGGCTGGCAAAAGTTAATGCAGGTTTCCTGGGCCTTTCTTGTGCCAGTGGTACAATTTACACTCTGAGAATCTGGCTGGGTGTATGTTGAGCGAAACCAAAGCATGATGTAAAACACAGTTAATTCAATTCAGCAAGAATGTTTTGAATTGTACTCTGTGTAAATTTGGCACCGGTGGAGGTCAGAATAAAAGGTAAAAGAAGAAGTTAGGAATTTTAATAAGTTTTCTATCTTACTGGAGTGATGAGACTTAGACACATTTCTATGGGGGCTTCATGTCATCATCAAGCAGCATTACTTATTCTAAACTTCTGCCAAAAAGTGATTCCCTGTTCCAAATCTCCTCTTTGTAATAAAGCTCCACCATTTCTCTGGCAACAGAATTTTGAAATGCTGGTGTTCTATCTAATTTCTTTTGTTTTGTATCAGAAGTCTAATCAGTCATGAGTAGGAGGTATCTCTAATCAGAAGGGCTCTTTTTCCTTCTTTAAGCCTAGATATCTTTTTCACTGATCATTTGCTTTTGTGATGCACAGTACCTCTATCTTCTTGTTTAATGAAAGCATAAAAACTATTTCACAGAGCTACACCAGTGGAATGTCATTCTTGTAGACAAACATGGATTCAGGGACCTACAAGGAATCAGTTTTCCTGTTATTAAACTGTTGCTTGACAGATTACTGTAACATTAACTTGGTTTTCAAATGAAAAGGAATTCACTAATCAGACTTACAGTTGGATATTCCTAATGGAAATAAGTTCTTACGGTGTTCTGAAATCCATTCATTCTTTTTGGTTCTTACTCCTCCTCCTGCTTAACTGTTTGAAGAAAGTCTTCCTTCTCCCTCAAGACCTGAACATCAGCAGGCATGTTCACCATTTCTCCAATTATTTCTCACATCATAGGGTATCCAAGAATCCTTGAAAAAAGTATGCGTATGAATGTAGCATGGATTTATATGGATTTTAATCTAATACTTTGTAAAAGAATGTTTTCTTTCCAGTTGTGCATTTAGTTTTACCCAAGGGATTATTAAATTCAGTTCATTATAGTACTGTAAAGACATCAGATTTCAACATATCTGTTTTTTTTTTTAACATAGAAGCCAGTATATATTTACTTAGTTTTTACAGGTAAGACAGAATTTAGATTTTTAAAAAAAGCTTTTTATGGTGTAACCACACTCACAAGAATTAAAGAACATCTTTAGTTTAGGAAACAATGCTACTGACCACAAATAAACTTCTTAGCCCACCTAGAGTGTGTTTCATTTATACAATAACAAAATGTTTGTTTCATCAAAGCCAATGGGTATAGATTAGGTTTCAAATGGCAGGACTAGTGAGAGAAAGATGTCAGATTTTGGACATTTTATATATTTAAGGACTAGATGTACATTATATAAAAAAGAAACTACATATTAGTTACTTTGTATTCATTAAACTTGTGCAGTTAAAATTTAACATTTTTGGTGTTTTTTTCTTTGTCTTTTTGAGACAGGATCTCACTCTGCAATTTTGACTAGACTTGAACTCATGTTGTAGCCCAGGCTGGCTTTAAACTTGCAGTGATTCTTCCACCTCAGACTCCCAAGTACTGGGATTACAGGCATGTGCTAAACTTAAATTTAAAGCTTAGACTTACAGCATGTCTAGCTTTTGGATATATATATATATATGTATATATTTGAATATATGGTAGGTCATCATCTGAGATAGTAGTTGTTTACTTAATAATCATAAAGTGATTATTGAAAACATTTTGTAGGTTAATATTTAAATACTGTTAACTCTTAAAGCTCACTTTTTAGTAACTAACAGTCAAATAATGGAAAACACAACAAACTACTTTAGTAAAATGCAGAACTTTTGGGTTCAAATTTACTTTTGTAAGTTTAGTCAAGAGCATTTTAATATATTAAGAAAACCTCACTGTTTTAAGCATAGAACACCTAACATTTTGATTATAGTCAACATAAATATATTATGATAATATGTTTAATGTTTGTTGGAATGTGCTACTCTAACACTCTGGAAGAAAACCCTGGAAAGTCTGCTCCATAGATAAAATTAAACAAATTGGCCTAGGTAGCTACTATTTAATACACAGAGAAGAAGTTTGTCTACCAATGTTTTCCAATCTCAAGGAGCCTCTACTTATTTAACAGTTATTTTAGGTGACTTATGGGAAACAAATCATGCCAGTTAATACCATTTGAGTTACATATATATATATATTATTCTTTGACCATGGAAACACTAAGTCATTGTATACAGACAAAAAAAGGCATTGTATTTATAAAGTCAATTTGTGATATTATTTTGATTGTCTAACAACCTGGTTGGAAACATGTCTCCCAATTTTAAAGACATCTTTGTTTTTACTAGCTGACTGAAGTTGGTCCACTGGTAAGCTATGTGAACCCAAAAGCACTTGAGCTAATATCTTGAGTAGAGAAGCCAACCCGAGTAGCCAACTTAGGTAAACAACATCTGAAAATCAATATATAGAAACATACACATTAATCTAAATCATATATCTGTTTTTAAGTGTGATAAGGAGAAAACATAATTTTTGGTCAGAAAGTTATCTTTAACTGGGAGTCTAAAGTGATAGACTGTATATATTCCAACCATCTCAAAAAAGTTTTAGTTGACAAAATTTCAGTTTTTCTTATCATATTAAGGCCAAAGAAATCAATGTTCCACATTTAGCAGGTCTTAAGATACTCAAAATTGGAGGAACTAGCTGTGCTGCTGTACTGAGATTGAAGACTGAAAAAGTACATTTACTTTTATCTCTGACATGAAACTTTATTAAGATTTCTAGGCTCACAACATACTTGAGGTGACAAATTAGGCTTTGAATAATTGGATAATGTAGCAGATACTCTGAGCAATGGAAAGTAGGACACTTTACGCAGCATAACTTTAAGAAAATCAATATAATATTTCTGCAAATTTCCTCCTTGTCAAAAGGTGGTACAGGCTTCTCTAAAAGAGATATTAAAATACTTAAAAGCAATTTCTTTTGTGCCCAGTATGGTCTCAGGAATTATGCATGATGTCTCAATGCTGTTTCCTTTAGAATATGATAAAAAATATTCAAATAATTGTTTAGGATGGAAAGGGGAACTAGTTAAAATTGAAGATGTGCTTTGTAAAAAGCATTTCTCTACTCTGTTGACAGCATTTCTAGAAGTTACAGCTGTTAATATAATTGATTTAATTAGTCCAGAGGCAAAACTAAGAGAATATGGTGACTTAATTCTCTATCATTACAATTGATGGTAATGCTACTTAAGGGACAGGAAACCATAAAAGGAAGAATGTCCAATTATTTTCTCATTTCAGACTCTTGACATAGTGACCATTGCCATAAACCTATCCATAGGGAGAAATTAAGCATCATTTTAGGCTCTCTGGTTAGACCCTGCAGGTATTTTTGTCGGTTCTAGGAAAAATTATCTCCCTAATCTTTTCATGCGTCTTTATATCAGGTTTATTCATGATGTTTGTTTTAGTGTCCACATTTTTGAATAAGCTTTTTAAATTCTTCCTTCAATAGAATAGTTTCATTTGTATTCAAACCTTGCTCATGGTTTTCTAATTGCCATGTGTGGTGTGTGTGTGTTTCTGCCCACCTCTCCTGACACTTGAGTCTGTACATGATGGTTCGGTGACACTGTCTTCTCCTGATTATGTAGTTCCATAATGCTTGTTTTCCTTTCCCTCCACCTATTCCTCAAATGCCAGTGTTTCTTAATGGCGCTGACCCACTGATTTATTACTGTTCTGTTCTTCACAATCAAAAAGGCTTGTGGTGTAACTCGGTGGTAGAGCATTTGTCTAGCACACAGGAATCCCTGATTTCAGTCTTCAGTACTGAAAAGTAAAAGCTGAAGTTTGAGAAAGGGTGAGCATATTGGAAAACCAATTGTTTCCTAATTAACAAGAGACATGAATCTTTTTCCTTTCCCCTTTCTATCAAGGAGAATACCAAGCATTCATGATGGAAGCCTGAAAGTAGACAAGCTAGTTTGTGACCATGAGCAGGAGGTGTGAAGCTTAGGAGAGCAAAAGAGAATGCTGGACACAGCCTGGGTTCTTTATTTCTTTCGTGATCTGCATCTTGGATTTCTTGCAGTGTCATAAAAACAAATCCTTTGGTTACTAGTATTTTTGTTTACTGATAGCCCAAAGCAAGACATGGCAATCTTGACTATTGTATCATGTTTTTAAAGCCCACTCATTTAATCTTTTAGCACTTTTAATTGTTTGCTTTGTTGTATTGTGTTTTAAGCATTAGTTAACAAAATGTCCTTCACCAGAGACATATTATGTTTTAACTATTAACTATGGTAGCACTAATAATGAACTTAGTGAAAACTGCTTAAATGCAGAGGTAGATTTTGCATCATATATCCAAACTGCCCTGCACAGGTCAGGACAGAGCAAGAAATGATTCTGTGATTCCTCACTACATCAGGAAGAAACTGATTTGGGATCACAGAATGTATGGCAATATCAGTCATTTTTGTACCATTTGAAAACTTGTTTATGTTACACTTTTTCAGTAAAATTGTTTAATAATTTTCAATGAAAAGTAGATAGTAACTTTCACTGTCAGCACTGGGACAGAGTCATTAAGTGTAAAGTTTCTGAGAGCCAGGAGTTGAATAGAACCAAGTAAACACAAAGTGATTACCTATGAGTAAATTGGTTTCTCCACGGTTAAAGAAAGGAAGTGCAGAATGGTTGCCAGTGGATGTGTGTATCAAGCAAGCGATGGGAAAGAGAGGTGATTGTGGCACATGTACCAATCTTAACTGGTTTTACTTCCTTTCTGTATTTCCAGCTGGGTTTTCAGTCTGGTTGTCACCACCCTGTTTTAGAAATATATCACTTGGACAACTTCAAGTCTCCATCTTTGTCTCTTTTAAATTGATCCACAGTCATTAGTGTCCGGATGCCTGGCAAACCAGGTTGAATTTTAATCTAAAATGAAAGCTGGACTACAGCAGTCCACTGTCTATAGGTACTTTCAAAGATCCTTGTTGTCAGCAGGTAAAATATAAACATGACATTCCAGTTCCTCTACGATCTGCTCTGCCTGCTTTTACTCAGTCCATGCCTTACTCTTTAACACCTTATCTGCTAGGTACTGTTACACTTGTGTCTGTGACCCACGCTCCTTTTGTCTTCACACACACAACCAAGAAGCAGGTCTTCTTTGCTCTTGTTACTGAGTGCTTACCTGGTGGCTTAACTAACTCCCCTGAATGTTTAAAACCAAGCTCTACTCTATTAATTACAGAGACCCAAGCCACATAATTAGTGGTGTGACCATGAGTAAGTTACCACCCCTTCATTTTACATATTTAAAAAATGAACCTGCAATCCCAACATTCCTGGAGGCCAAAGTAGGACTGCAAATTCAAATTGTGCCTGGACACTTTAGAGACCTAGTGATACTCTGTCTGAAAAATTTTTTAAAAGGAAGTGGGAGGTAGAGATATAGCTCAGTGTAAAGGCCCTGGATTTAATTTCTATTGTTGCCAAGTAAATAGATAAACAAATAATCTTAAAAATGAGGACAACAATGGATCTGAACTCATAAGAATATTGTGTTTCAAATGGGTTAGCCCATATACTTTGACTACAATAAATTAGTATACCTTTGTGTATATATATATATATATATATATGAATATATGTAATAGGTATATGCATATGTATAGGTATATATATGATGCATATTAGCTATTATTAAAGAACTTTTGAACTTTTCTCTAATAAATACAAATTAGATCTGTTTGTACTGTACTGCTATACTGTGTTAGTAAGCTTTGTTACCAAAGCAAAATACCTAAGATAGTTGTAAAATGGAAATTTATTTTGGCTCACAGTGTCAGATGTTCCAGTTCATGGTAACTTGGTCACATTGTCTTGGCCCAGTGGCAGAATGGAGCATCATGGCAGAGAGCACATGGTGGAGCAGAGCTGCTTGTCCAATAACAACAAGGAGGCAAAGAGAAAGGGAAACAGAAGCCGGGGCCCCACTGTCTCCCCTCAATGGTGTGTCCCCAATGGCTACTTCTTCCAATTAATCCCTGAGCCTGAAAGCTGTCTTCACTTTCCCATAGCATCACCAGACAGGAAACAAGACGTCTACGGATGAGCCATTGAGCACATCCCGGATTTGAATCATGACATATTGAAAATATAGGTACTTTTCAGCTTGCCATCTACAAGTGGTATAGTGCAGTGGAGACAGGCAGTATGGGCTACAGTTCTGGTTTTCATTACTTGTCAGCAGCACAGCTCAAAGCAAGTTGCATCCTGTTTTCCTCATCAGTAAAATAGGGATAATATAGACCATTTTATAGGATTGTTGTGAAGAATAAATGAGTTTATATATATATATGTGTATATATATGTGTGTATATATATATATATCTTAGGAGAATGCCTGGAATATATTAAGTGCTAGAAAATTATTTTCTGTGCTAATTACATTTTTACATGTTTTCATCACTACAATGTAAGTTTTCTAAAGGCTGTTTGGGGCATTTTTTTTTAAATTTTCCAGTGCTTAATTTTATGTCACATACATGCCTTAATGTCGGTAGATCTTTCCTGAATGGATAGATGGCTTCTTATTGCTTTTTTGTCTCACAATGGAATAAAATTAATAGTAAAAAACTGATGAGAGTTTTACTTAGATATTCCCACATTTAGTGTTCAGCAAGAGTAAGTGCATTGACATTCAGTGGGTTTCCCACACCTTGGCTAGTATTTCGTTATTCCTGTCAGATTTGATAAGCACCATAATAAAACTTAGAGAAAACATTAAACTGCTGACACTTGAAATATCCAGTTAGAATTTCTGATGTTCCCACTGTTTTTATTCCCATGGCTTCTGACTGTATTAAGCAGGTTTATTTAAGGGCAGTTAGGTCATGAAAGAATTTATGCTGAATGACAGGTTATACTAAGTTGATGCATTGTTTATTTCCATCACACTGCACTGTAATGGATGAAGGACTTGTGAACTTTCTTTTACTTTGTTTCTGAGTTACCAGATAACTCGGGTCAGATGGGTTCCAGTTAGAGTCACATACTTATCTCCTGGTGTTTGGTCCTACTGGAAACAATCTCATCAACTAGTTGAAGGACTTTACTCAGGAGTGTAAGATGATCGATTCTGTATTTTAGCAGGATCAATTCAGCAGTCCATGGGAAGAAAGACTGGGGAGTGGAGAGAGCCCACAGGAAGGTCAGTAGCTCGGGAGATGCGTAGCTCAGGTCAGGAATCAAGGTACAGACAGTTGTGGGCCTGCGGAGAAAGGGAAGGATTTGAGAAATGTTAGAGTTACCATGGCCAATCTTTATTATAGACTGGGGGTGATGGAGAATGTTAGGATAACTCCATGCATTTAAATTAGGTTATTGAGTGCATAGTAGAATCATTGATCGTTGAAGAAAGAAGAGAAGAAATAGGTTTTATTTGGAAATGCTATCACTTCTTTTAATGGAGGTGAAACATCTGTGGGTAGCCAGATGAATGTGGCTGCCTGCCAGGCAGTTATTACAATGGTATGGGTCTTGGAAGAAGAGTCAGAGATGGAGCTACAGGTTCAGAAGTCATTAATTCACAGGTATTCCAGGGAGCCATTGTTGTGAGTGATATCACAGGCAAAGTATATACAAAGAGAAGAAAAAGAAGAAAAGAAGAACAAAAGAAGAAGAAGAAGAAGAAGAAGAAGAAGAAGAAGAAGAAGAAGAAGAAGAAAATGAACACTAATTTCTCACATTGGCAAACTTGCTCATTTTTTTAAAAGATAATAAAAAAGAATTCCTGGAACACTTGAAGTACATTCAAATTGAAAGATTGTGCTCAAGTTCAGGTAAAAAGACTGGGCCCCTTAATTAGAGAAAAGGAAAAAGACAAATTTTTATATATACATATATATATATATACATATATATACATGATAGCAAAATGAGTATACTACTACTTGTATAGTTATTGGAAAAGAACAGTTAATACTCATATGGTTAGATCAATTTTACATGTCTATATGTGTTAATCTAGGCAACCCTCTTGAAGGTAACAATATGCAATATTACAACCATTGTCAAATTCCTATTGTCTTGTTTTGTAAACTTATACTATTATTGTATGTGGTTCCTAGTTGTTTGTCAGTATTATTTTTGTTTTTCTTTTCTGTTTCTTTTTAATTTTAAGTTTAAAAAAAAGGACAGGACCCCTTTCTCAGGGATCTTAAAAAACAGAGTTGCTGATTTATATTTGAAAGAATAATTCAGCAAAGAAATATGTGAGTAAAACAAAACAAAGCAGGAAAACCTTCAAAACACAACTCTTAGACATATTCTTAGGCTTAAACCACCCCTTGTCATACCTTTTAACCAGGAAAAACTGTAGGGAAATACATTTATATATCTTTTAGTTTAAACATATATTTATATAACAAAACAGTGCACATATCTATGTATGCATACCACCGACTGGAAGGGTTTATAAAATAAAAATCACATCTTGGAAATACCCTTAGTAGTTTCCATTCTTTCCATTAGTTGTGAAATAGACCATAGGACACTCCGATTCACTCACAAATTAAATTGATTTTACCTACTACTGAGAGGTTCCAACTCATAGTTTGAAAAGACTACTGTAAAAATTCCTCCTGAAGCCTTGTGTAGATTACATGTGAACTTTACTAGTGATATCCTTATTGAAGCTACAGTAATACAAAGGAATTTCTAGGAGATTAATAAAAGGCTCTTTGGTTCCTTCTTGCAGGAATCTAACTGCAGACTCTAAATTAGTGAGTCTATAATTAATTCATATCACATTCAGTCAGTAGATATTTATAAACTGTCTACTCCAGGCAAGGTACTTCTGGGGGATAAAGTGCTCACCCCCAGGCAGATTTAGAATTGTTGGGGCTTGAAATTTATACAATTTAGGGGATCTACTTATAGAGAAAGAATGTAGGGCTGAGGATTTAGCTCAGCGGCACAAGCACCTGCCTGGCAGATGTGAGGTCATGAGTTCGATCCCCAGTACAAAAAAAAAAAAATTCAAATATTAAATTAAGTGACAAAGTGATTATTTGCAAAGAAACAAAATCACACAATATTCTGCAAACCACAGGAACCTTTCTCCTCCTTTTAGGTAACTGGCTATGCTTCTTGAAGGCAATCTATCCCCTTCCTTACTTAACTCTCCAAAATTTCTACCATTCACAGGGATTCTTATAAGCAAGTGGGATCTGGACCTGGGAGTTCATCAGCTTCCCAATAAATTCATATCTTTAATTCTGCATAAACATCAGCTAACGTGTGTCCTCTGGGCAAGGGAAACACAAATTAAAATCGACATTTAACAGTCGATGTTTTTGTGCTATGGAGAAGGACAGAGAACTAGGTGAACCTTTCACAAGGGAGTACAACCTGGTTTTCAGGAGAGCTGACCTTTGGAGGAGGAAAGGTCATTCAGAGAAGAAGGGGCAAGCTCATTGCTCTAACATAGACTGGACGCAGGAATTGGTAATGATTTGCAGACTGTTGGAGCCAAACCATGACAAAACACACACAGAAACTTAGAGTAGGTAACAATATATGTTCAAAACCATCTGAAGAAGTAATATTATAACTGTTAAACCTAACAGCCAAGTTTAAGTTTGCATTTTACATGTCCTTGTTTCCATTTCATTTTCTAAATATTTATTTTTCTTGGATTTTACAAAAGTATGACTCTGCATAGATTGAAAGGAAATGGTCCTTCAGTATTCATAAATTGAAGCGCATAGTCATAGACTCCTCTTCCATCAGACTCCCATGCCCTTCCATTTTCTGTTTTCCATACATAAGTAAATAAAATGAAAGAAAAAATGATATGACATTTTGAAAAAGGACTAGACATAAAAAGTGAAAGCTTTACAGCAAATACAAAGTGATAGTGACATACAAAGTAAGACATAGTAGTTAATAAAACCTCAAAGTGGGTTGTGAAAAATTAGGAAATGGTAACCACTTAAAAATGTTTGCAGGGCATAGTGGTGTGCACACCTGTAATCTCAGCACTCAGGAGGAGGCTGAGGCAGGAGAATTGTAAGCACGAGACCAACCTGTGCTATAAAATGAGCCCAAGGCCAGCCTGAACTACATAGCGACACCCTGTCTCAAAAAGACAAAAATAGACAAAAAAAAAAATTTGTACTTCTGTCTTCTCAGAATTTTGCAGGTGGGCCTGAGAGATGAATGGCTAGTCAGCAGATTAACAGGAGAAAAGTAGACATATTTCTTTTTTAATGTAAGTTTTATGTCATATGAGAACCCTCATAAAGTCATGAAGGTGCAAAGTAGTGGTACCATCTAAATGTCTTTAGACCAGATAGGACACAGAGTAGCAATTGCAGGAAAGTAAACTGTGTGGGGATGCTAAAAGCTCAGAATTCTCTAGGCCTCAGTTTCCCATCCTGATAAGAATGTCACATTCCTCCTGGGATAGGAAGGATATATTTCATATTATATATATTAACCGTAGATCGAACTCAGGACCTCATGCTTGTCAGGCAGGTGCTTATGCTGCTGAGCTAAATCCCCAGCCCTATTTGATGTATTTTATCCTCTGCTTTCAGGTAAAATTTTATTCTCTGCTATTTGTTTGCTTATTTGCTCTTAAGTATCTCCAGTCCAACTAACCCCTATGCTAAAGTGGCATATTTTGAGATGAAATATTCTGCCATCCTTCAGTATTGAACTGTGTTAAATCTTACAGAGATGTGAACTAATATAAATGAAGTGTGAATGGCAGTGAGACTCCATTCAGGAGTAACGATTAAATGAAGATACTTGGTCGGCCCAGGGACAGGGTTGCTCATTGGCTGATGGTCAGTGGATAGAGATGGGTGCTTTGGGTGCGTGAAAGCCCAACTGCATGTATTGTTTTTAACCATTATGCAGGGAGGATACACTGCATTCATCTCAGCACACAGTGGGTCTGGCTCTTGTCCCCAGTGTCAAATCCAGCAGAAGCTCTAATGATTATCAGGTATAACCAGGTGATGTTGACCAAATGGCAACATAGCCATCACATTCCCAAGTGAGTCAACAGAATATGGTAGAAGAACAACAGCTGCATATTTCAATTTTTAAAATCCAAAGCAAATTTACCTTTTTGTTGTTCATGAGCTAAGAAAAGTTTTGCTTTTGAACATTTAATTTATTTCACATCAGTCAGAAAAAGAATGTTTAGACATTAAAGGAAGAGATACTCATTTTACCTTAAACATGAGCCTTTAACTCATTTTAAAACATTTTTTTTATTCAGGAGAATTTTTATTAGATTTGTGGACAGCCTAGGTAAAAAAAACTTATCACATTAATATTGAGGGCTTTATTTTTCTCCTCATTATTCTGTTTAAATTGATTACATTTCTAGCTCCATAATAACATTGTTTTTACCTAAACCTTATTTCTCAATGAAAATTTATGGAATTCTTCTTACCTATAGATAGTAACATTTGATCATTTCATAGGTATAATAAATGTGGTATAACATTAATTACTATTAACATTTTATAAATACTTATCAGAAAATGTACTCCAAGTGTGATTTTGTTAAATTGTGCTAGAGTAGCAGACTGTCCAATAATATACTTATCTCTGTAAGCTCCTAATTTTTGCAAAGTAGATGACACGCTTTTTAAATTCATTCATAGTTTTGTCAATTGTTTGTACTGAAAAATTTAGGGCACTGTATATTGGGTACATTTAAAAGTGTTCCTATATTTACACAATAGCAGGAATGGATGGCTTTTTCACTGAAGCATTCCTCAGCCATTATGTCATAATTGCTTAATTTAGACAATGTAATTCGATGTCAAACTGGTAATTTAGCAAAGATAAATCACATTTTTGTTAGGCTGTTTTGCCTCCATGTCATTAGAATTATGCACTCTTATACATTTGGTGAAATTTACAAATGAGATCTGTTTTGAAATGAATTTGAAGGAGTAAAAATCTTAACTGAGATTAGTGTAGAAAAGATCTGAGTTTACCTGCATTTCTATTTTGTTATTGTTTATGCAGAACATTTAACTTTCAGAAAATTGGGAACATTTTAGAAAAAATATCCTATACCCAAACTATGTGGCTGACTGATTACAAATGATTCTACTACATCACTGACAAGTCACCTCTCAACAGGAAAGGAACTACGTGTTTTACAGAGGGTTTGGTCCCTGTTGTATGGATTCTTTACGAGTTTTTCCCCTTGTTTCTGTTATACAACAACACAGAAACAGAACTTCTCTTGGATAAGTTGATGGTGGTGGCATTTTCACAAATTGTGCTCTGGTAAGTGCTTTCTACTCACACCACTTGGAAAATGTAATAATTGTAGACAGCTATGTGTGGAACACTGTATAACAATTTTCCTAACACTATTGAGGAATAAATGAATCACACTGAATCCTTGGAAAATTGTTCAGAAATATTCAAACTCCTTGAAATGTTAGCTTTTTTTTTTTTTTTAAAGAAATTTAGCCTTTCAATGGAGTTATTTAGATAGCATTGTCAAAAAACAAATTTACAAGACATTTAGTTTAAAGGCCCTGTTTGGCTTTCCTTTCAGTTCTAGAATTGAGTAATCTGGCACTTCATCCCATAAAATGGAGCAAGTGCTCTGATGGATGGGCTGAGTAGATGAGGATGGATTTACAGACATTCTTTCTGAAGGAAGGAGAAAGAATGAACAGGAAGTGGATTGGTCATGTCAAAATTACTTTCCTTGGAAGGTGAGAACAGGAAAACCACAGTACAAAAATACTAGATCACTTAGCAGTTTACTTCAGGCAGCTTCTTTTAAGAATTAAAAGCTTTCAGGACATGAGAATTAAAGCAGTGATAATGTCACTGCATGCTCATTGGCCTTCTTGGGAAGACTGGCTGTCTCTTGGCCTCCTGTTAGAATGTTAGGTAACTTAGTTTCAGTGTGATGACCTGGAACTTTAGCATGGGTGACTCCATTCCAATGTTATTCTAGTTTGTTAGGTCTAGTGCAGGAGCTTAGTCCTAAACAACAACCTTCTAACATTTTTATTAAGCAGTTGATAAATTGGTCAGGCCCAGACTCCTGAAGAAATTTTATGAGGTCAGTGATACACTTGCTGGTTTATTTCCTTTAATTTTCCATGTATTACTTATTCTTTTGAGCATGTTTCCAAGGGGAAGGCACATGTTGCATATGCTATGAATCACATTGCAGACACAGAGGTCATAAAAATGTACCTGCGGGGTGTAGGATGTAAATTCAAGATTTGATGCCCCATAGTCTCTGCAGGTTAAATGTACTGTTCTGTAGCAAGGATAGGAAATGTTCTGAAATGAAGGGGGACAGTGGCAGCAAACAGTGCACCCGACCCCCACTTTGCTGACCTACTTCACCTGGGCTCTGCTGTTTAAAACGGTTTGAAGTTCAGTCTTAGATACTGTGCTTGGCATCATTGTGGTTAATTTGGACATACGACTGTCAAATTAGGTATGTATATAAAAGAAAGGTAATTTTTGCAAAAGAATTATAAATGGAATTAGATTTCTTATAAGAAAAAAAATTATGAAGAGGGGAATAATTTGGCAAAGTAAAGAAAAGTATGTTTTGGGTAACATATGTCAGTATTAAAATGGCATTTGTATACCCTGCTTATAAATATATTCTGTGAAATCTGGATAATAAAGTTGTCCATTTATTCCCCTAAGAATAATCTTTTTTCCCATCATGGGTGTGAGAATTTAGCTCTCTCTTACCCCAAACATGTTATTACCCAAGAAAGATGAAAAGAAAGAGATTAGGGAGAAAAAAGCTTCTCAGTAGAGGCCAGGAGCCTCTCCAAACTGAATCGCAAGTGCTGTTTCTGATGTAGATTTTCTCTTTTTCACTGAAAAAAAAAAGTATTAAGAAGTAACACAAGCATAATAACTGCCCACACAGCCCCTTTCACAAGATATTCTTAGTGGTTTGCATTTTTCAGAGCCTTGTGTCTAATAGTGAAATAGAACTGAGGCAGATGGTAGAGAAACCAATTCAGTGGAAGTTGCTGCCATGAGCAATATGGTATAATCTTGGATACAATGTTGTCATTGTGTTTGATGCATTCATTCATTTGCAGATGCATTCATTTGCAAATTACCCACAGCTCATATCCCTTTTGAAACTAAGAATATGTCATTCCAGGAAGGTCAGCACATCCAGGACCTACTAGATTCTTTAAAAGCTTGGCCACTCTTTAGTCCCCCTCCCGCTTTTCATTTCCTTCCAAAAGCTGTAAGGGCCTCAGTCAGGAGAGTGTGGGCTCATGCAGAATATGAAGGTAACTACCCAACAAAACATGCCTGTATGTTTTCACTACAAATAGTTCACTACTCATCCCTTTGGCAACCAATAGGAAATAGCAAAGTTAACCACAGATTGATGGTGTAATATGAGATAGACTTACTTTTGTTGTATTTCCTTTATCGTAGTGGGTGTGCAATAAGTAGAGATAAAACAAACTTCAGTAGGAAATTATTTTATTTAGGGAGCATTGATGCATAGTCTTATAATGGGGCAAAATAATAAAACAACATAATAAATAAAATAAGGAACAATGAAATTATACTGGAGGAGAAATAAATCACACAAAAAAAGCATATTAGAAAGATAGAATAAAATTCTCCAATAATCAGGAGAATAGTGCTCCAGGTTTTGCAAAAACTTCAGGTTTCAGTTCCAATTAGCCAAGGTAAATATGTTCACTGTTACTGCCAGCTCTTTTTAGAAGCCACCAAAACCTTCAAGGAACTCACGGCTGATAAAGGCACCTGGGCACAGTGAAGGCAGATTGTGCAGGAAACTTGTCCTTAATAATAAAACCCCTGAGCAGAAACTGGAAAAACGGCTATTTGATCTCAACGACAGCATTCTAGCCTATCAGATTGTCTTTCCATTTGCAAAAGCCTCTCATACCTTAAAGCATTTAACACACTGGGTTTTGACTTTTGGTTCTTTTGAATGTTGTTTGAGACCTGGGCTTTGTGCATTGTTTGCAAGAGCTGTGCAGTGCCTCCTTTGATTGTGCGACCGGTCAGCAATATTTACACAGTACAGACTTGCCAAGCTCTTGGCCTTGTCAGACTTACAGCTGGGAATGCCTGCAATCCATCCCACACTGCTCAATGGGAAATAAGCACTGTTTGTGCAAAATCAAAATCTAGTTTTCCTTATTTTAGAGACAGATAGCATATAGTATATATATCTATCTATATCTATATCATCTATATCTATATCTATATCTATATCTATATCTATATCTATATCTAATAGTGTAATGTGCCATGGTTTTCATTGTATTCTGTGAACAAAATAGGAACATATTATCATGCTAGAGCAATAAGTAAACACTTGCAAAGGTTATTAATGGCTCAATTATTGTAACTTGCTACAGGAAAACGTCTAGTTATGTCATTGGTGCTGTCATCCCTCCTACACCACCAACCTTGAATCAAAAAGTTTAATGTACTTTCGATATTACCTATAATCCCAGAGTTCTGGGAGACGGAACC
This sequence comes from Dolichotis patagonum, assembly GCA_004027295.1. NCBI lineage: Eukaryota > Metazoa > Chordata > Mammalia > Rodentia > Caviidae > Dolichotis > Dolichotis patagonum. The sequence goes on from PVJX010018139.1 coordinate 15,933, forward strand.
AGAAGGGTTGCAAATTTATGACCAGTCTGAGAATGGTATCAACTTAGTGAGACCCTATCACAAAACAAAACAAAGTACGAAACAATACACTTGGAGACATAGCTCAGTACAAAGGCCCTGCCTTAAATTCCCTGATGCTGTGTGTGCGTGCACACACACACACACACACACACGCATGCATGCATGTGTAATACAATATTTTTATCACATTATTTCTTACTTTCCCCTCCATAAATAGTAACCCCAAATAGGTAGCATTAATATATACTTTGGCATTACATATATTATATGTAAACTGGCATTGACATACATTTTCTTTAATCTTTCATAACATCCCTTTCATAACAGTGCATTATACTCTAGGCTTAAAATACTAAACATGGAAAATAACCCTTGAAAAGTCACTTATCCTGTAACATGCATTGAGAATCCCAAAGATAATTTTTTCTGGCTCTGAAACCTGAGCTTTGCCCATGGTTTGTTCTACCTGCTTGATGCCTTTGTATGTGTATCATCAACAACTTTCATATATTACAAGCCTGTTGCTATCCTCAGTCTTGCTTTCCTTATTAAAGAGAACGGGCCCTTGGACAAAGAGGTAAATATATCCTATCATTCTGTTTAGAAGACATTGCCTTTATAAGTATAATGTGATAGCTTCTCATACGATGAAAAGACAGCATACAATCTTGTTTATCTTTTTATAATAAACTTAGAGTTTTGAAGAAAATTTTAGATTTACATTAAAATTGCAAAGGCAGAACAGAGAACTCATATCCTCTTCAACCAAATTTTTTATACTGTTACTGTCTTATACATTTGTCAAAATTAAGAAAGTAACAATAACATTGATGTTCATAAACTACATTCTAGGCTTTATTTAGATTTCACTCAGTTTTCTACTAATGTCTCTTTTCCATTTCATGAGCATAAGAGACCATATTATATTTAATTTTCTTCTCTCTCTGACCTTTGATGATTTCTCAGACTTAGCTTGTTTTTCATGACCTTGACATATTGGAAGAGCACTGATCAAATGCTTTGTAGGACATCCCTCAATTCGATTTGTAAGAGATGTTGTTCACCATTAGTCTGAGATTGTGAGTTTCTAAGAACATTGATGTGAAGTGTCTTTTCATTTTCATGGGGTGCATGCTATTAACATGACCCACCAATGGTAATGTTAACATTCAGGATGTGGTTAAAAGTCTGTTTGCTAGGTTTTTTTCACTGTGAAGTTGCTATGTTTTAGGGCGGGGAGCTTGAATTTTACCACCCAAAAATGGTATAAGTTCCTAGGCCCATTTATTTATAAATGCAAACTGATTATGATGTAGGGTTCTTGCAGATTTAAACAAATTAAAAAGAGGTCCTGTGTGGTCCCTTAGCCAGTATTAGTGTTGTCTTTGGAAGAATTGAAACACTATGTTAGCTGTCTGTGAAGACACAGAGACCCACAAGGAATAGCACGTCAGGACAAAAGCAGAGGTTGAAATGATGGAGCTATACATATAGGATTAATAGCCATCCCAGACTAGAGAGTCAAGGAAGGTTTCAAAGATCTTCTTTGGAAAGATCTTTCCTTTCTCGCTTAATTTCAGTTAATCACTGACCAATGACACATGGCCATAGAACAGGCAAGGGAAGCATGGAGAGCTACCACACTCCCGTGGAATCTCTGGAAATTAAGCAAAGAGTTCTCTTCAAGGGTGGGCATGAAAACTCCTCACCTGCGTTTCCTCAGGTAATGCTAATCTATCATAAAACTCGTAGTCAGGATTGTTTTTTGTAATTCTTTGAAATAAAAATGCAGTTAACTCAGAGATTTCATATGAAATTGTCCAAAAAGATTCTACTCACCATTAATTTAATTGAATTGGCAGGCTAGCTTGGTTAAACCACTTGAACTTTTGGTTATCTACAGTAGTTTAATCAGCAGTTTTGACTCTTTCCTCCTCTAGAGGAAAGAAGAAATGATAGATTGAATCTATTTGGATATAAAGGCCCTAAGTAAGCTGTAATTTCAACTGTTTTTCCAAAGTAGGCTATAGTTTTTTTTAAATTTTTTTATTTTATTATATTTTTTAAAGTTTTTTAAATTTTATTTAAAGAGAAGAAAGAAAAACAAAACAAAACAAAACAAAATGGAATAAAGGGCAGCAACAATGCAGAATTCCAAGGAAAAAAGGAAAAGAACAACAACAAAAAAACCTAAGAGATTATTACTTGACAAATTACATACTGACTTCTTGGAAATAGTTGTTCAAATTATAAAGTTAAAACATGTAAAGTAGACATTCAAACAGTGAGTCTGTTAACAGTTCTGTTCTATGATCAGACAAAAACCCCCAGCAATATGGTCATATACATTCATTATATCAATATACATTCAATTATATCAAAAGGGTAAAATTAAACACAACAAAACAGAACAAAGCAGATCACAAGAAAGCAATGTAAGGGACATAAATTCCAAAACTAGACAATTGGAGATATTCACTCTCTATTGTATTGACTCTTGTTTTCTTCCAAATAGTTGTCCATATTGTCACATACAGGGAATTCACATGAAACAACCTAGTATGGAATTGATCTGAGCAGGACGAGGAGGACGTTTCAGGTCTTCAAGACCAGACAATAGGGAAGCCGAGAATGGCTGTCATAGTGTCTCTCATTCTCCTCAAAACAGCTGTCCATACCTTCATGTATGTTGAAATTAAACAAAACAAAACAAGCTAAAATCACTTTGAACAAAGAATGATAATTTTGCTGGATTACACATCATGACATTATGGAATCAGCACTGGGTACTGTAGTGTCTCTTTTTCTTCAAAATAGTTGTTCATTTCAACATGTGTTATATAGTTGGTTCTTGTAAACTGTTTATAAGCTCTACACATGCATGAGTCTCTACTCATGCATAGTATATCAAAGTATATCTATCCTTTCTATATTAGAGGTAAAAACATAACAAAGCAAGATAAAACAAAACAATTCCTAGAAAAGCATGAAGCAAAATTCATATATAACCACAATACAAGGTGATCTACAATGATTACCATGATGTCTCAGCAGTATATAACAACATTAATAAAAACGAAGCATTGGAGACACTATAAGACTTCAAAAGCAAGTAATAATCAAACCAGAGTGGGTATCTTAATGAATCTTGTCATTTCAGTGTAGTTGCCTATACTCTTAGACTTGATGCTATCAATCATAACAGATTTAAATAAAATCAGTCAATATAAAGTAACAATCTAACAAACCAGATTCAAATAAGATCAGTCATAATAAGACAGTATAAGTTATAAAGGGCTTCAGATTAAGTTGATAGGAAATTAGGGATGAATACCATAATATGTCCTCTTATTTTTGGGATAACTGACAATGTCCTCAAGTCTAGCGTAAGTAGACAAACTGGAACAGCACATAATCTATCCAAGCAGAGTGATGAGAATAATGTAAATTTTAAATCTTGTTACCCCATTAACAATATCCTCTGCCTTCATTTTTTAGACAGTTCCTCCCCTTTCACTCCCATAGGGTGCACTGCTTGTTTTGGGTCCCACTGCCTCCCTATATAGAGTATCTCAATGGACCCTATCTCCTGAACGACTCTGCCTGTGTTTCTCTCTGTTAATATTTCAAGGCCATCTATATTAGAGATTACAGCCAATCTTCTCTGCCTTATTTCTGCTATTCTGTTTTTCTGCCATTGGTTTTCTATTTTTCTGTTCCACTCCACTGTCTGCCCTGTTCACTGTTGAACGGGGCAGACAGTGGAGTGGAATTGTTCCTGAAATGCTCATATTCTTGTTCTCTCTGTCTCTAAAATGTCCTTCAGTATTTTTGTAGGGTTGGATTGGTGGTCACAAATTCTCCAAGTTCCTCTTTGTCATGGAAGCATTCTGTTTCTCCATTAATTTCTAGAGAGAGTTTTGCAGGATACATCAATCTGGGCTGGAGGTTGTTCTCCTTCAGGGCTTGAATTACTTCACTCCAAGCTCTTCTTGACCTGATGGTCTGTGTCGAGAAGTCTGCCATGATTTTGATGGGTTTTCTTTTATAGGTGATCTGTTTCTTTTCTCTGATGGCTTTTAGTATTCTGTTCTTATATTGAATTTCTGGGATCTTGATTATTATGTGTCTAGATGTAGCTCTGTTTTGGTTGTAGGTGGCTGGAGTTCTGTATGCTTCATACATCTGCATATCATTTCCTTTTTCTATGCTTGGGAAATTTTGCTTAATAATTTCTGTGAATAGCCTTTGCAATTCCTCTGTTTTGACTCCTGCTTCTTCATTCACATGCTTTATTCTTAACTTATATAGATCCTCTTGTTATCTTCTAGTCTTTGTATAGCTACTGCCTGCTCCCTTGTTATGTTTAAGAGATCTTCCCTTTCATGATCACACATTGCAAGCCTGTATTCAATTTGTGATAGTCTATCTTTGGTTTCTTTCAAGGAGTTTTGCCAACTTTCCATGGAGTCTTTAGTTTCCTGATAATCTCTTTGAATTTGCTTCATGAATTCTAGGTTTTTCTTGTTTTCTTCATTAAACATTTCTCTCCTTTTGTGTTCCTCCATTCTTCTGTTTGTATCTGCTTGAGAGGTGCCCAGCCTTTCTTTTATTAATCTACTTATCTCTTATTTAATTTGAATTAATATTTCAGTTTTGATCCCGCTTACGAGGTCCTGAAGATATCTCTTTATTTCTGCTACTGCTGTGTTTGATGTTGCATGTTTGATGCCCTCAATCTCTTTCTTATTTACCTATCCTGGATCAATGGTCTCAGGGTTGGGGGCTGGGTGTTTTTTCTTATTTCTCCCTCTCGTCATGTTTTTGGTTCCTTCCATACAAGTGTACAGTGTAATTCCCAGGCTCTTTGCTTGTTGGTTAAGGCTCCTCTGGAGCATGCAGACTAGGGGCTTCTGCCCTCTGCTGGCCGCTATCAGAGAGTGAAGTTCAAGCAAGCACAGTGTGCGCTGGCTCCTCTCCTCTGGGCCAGTCGTCCTTTGCAGGCCTTCACTGCGTCAGTGTGCGGCTGTGCTCAGGGAATTAGTTTGTAGTAACCCACTGCATCCCGGCCAGGGGTGCAGCCCAATCCAAGCAGATTCCACCAATCCACTCGGCAAGGGGAGCAACCAACTGAAGCCACTTCCTTATGGAGTTAAGGCTGTGCTGCCCAAATCCAACATGTCTTCCAGTCGGTTTCCCCTTTCCCGTGGGAGGGTCTTATTCCCATCACTCACTGCATGTTGATGCCGGTTCCTGAGAACTGCTGGGCTCCCTGACCTCAACTTCAGTGCTGCTGTGGTGTGAATTCACAGTGCCTCTGGGTGGTTCATGTGCAGGGCCAGGTCTGGGTGAGCCGCACACAGGGATGTTCAGCTCCACGCACTGGCCGCTCAAGCCAGTCGCATCGACGCAGTTTGGTTGGTCAGGTCGCTCTCGGGCAGGAATTCAGGCGGCTCGAGGAGGGCACCGTGCTTGCTGATCTTAGCTTCACTAATGGTAGCCCTGGGACCTCATATTTGAGCAGTTTTTTAACTTTAGTTTCTTCCTGGGTTGAGAGAGTCCATCTCTCTGTTTGGGTCTCTCCAGGGTGTTAAATTCTGGCATTTAAGCTGTCTCTCTCAGAGAGGATCTCTCTCCTGCTACCTACCTGTCCACCATCTTTGGAACCTCCTCCTTTATTTTTATTTTAAAAATAATAAAACCAAGCAAAATAAAGCAGAATAAAGCCAATTTAAAAACAAAAAAACCAGTGTAAGTGACATAGGAATTCAAAACAATAGGAAACTAACCATGGTTACCATAATGCCTCTTGTCTTCAAAATAGCTGCAGATGCCTTCAGATATAGTAATAATCAAACAGAACAGAGAAGAATAGAACCAAGAAAAAGAAAGCAATGAATGCAATAAAGGGCTGCAAAACAAGACAATTGTAAATCCAAAGTGGCTCCCATAGTATATCTTTGTTATCTTTGAAATAGCTGCCCATGTCATTGAATGTAATAAAATCAAACAAAACAAAAAGAGTAAAACTCAACTCAATAGAACAATGAAAATGATATGAGACTTCAAAACAAGATAATAGGGAATTAACAATGGCTACCACTTTCAGAAGGAGATTTCCTGTAGATGCTACATTGTGTATTGTTATCCTCTGAATAGATGATCAGACTACTGGCTTTAGGCCAGCAAAATCAGTGAAATACTAAACACTACAAGCATTAAATTGTATTTTACCTCAGTAGCTATCATCACAGCCTGTCTTTCTCTGGATCAGCTGGTCACATGGTATGGGTGAAGTTTAGAGACTTGTTAGCTCTTCTTGTTTCCTAACCCACATGCAGGAAGGAGCTGGGACTTGGCTGTCCCCTGGTGGTTGTGGCCTGTGCATAGTGCTGGTTTGCAGGGAAGGCTTGCTTTTTGGTGACTTCTGTTCTCTCCCTACAGTCCCTGGATGGTGCTGACTCATAGGAAAAGGCTGTCTAAGCTATGGTTTTGATTCTATTTGAGAAAACTGATGTATTTTGATTTTCATTTGACTTTCTTTTCCCTTCTCTCTTTCCTTTCTTCCTCCTTCCTTCATTGTGCTGTCTTGCCCTTTTGCTTGTTAGCTTTATTGCTTCTTTTTGTTTGAAAAAAAGGTCATTTTTAATGAAATGACAATATATAGATATATTCTTAAGTGCATTAAGTCTGTCTATAGAATAGATGCAGAAGAATCTCGTGAAAATTCTTTTTAGAGTATCCTGTTTGCAGAAATAACACCTATTGTCTGAAATTCTTAAGCATTTCATTAAATTTACTTTAAAATTTAATTATGTAAAATCAGTGCATTAGAGCTTGTGTAGTCATTATGGCTTAGAAGATGATCCCTTAAGAGTTGCACACCCAGGGGAGCTAGGAGGTTGCATTACCAATTACCAAAATTTGCTTAATGCAAGCCCATTCTTTTTCTACACATTGCAGCATTTATTGGAAAAATTCCAAAATCTTATGAATATGTATGATCTAATTGTCCATTTAGCTTAGCAACAAATAAGTGTTTCCTGCTAAATTATACAATATTGGCCATCAATTACTTTAAAAATATGCTGCTGAAGGTTTTTCACAAGCATGTGGATAAAAATGACAGATAGAAATGACAATTTCCTATACCCTTATCATAGATCTAAAAAATTAGGCAGTTCCTGAAGCTCACAGTTATACAACAAAAACAAACATTCAGCATGTAGATATTGGGCTTTCTACATAAAAATACACAAGGTTAAATTTTTCATTTTATATATGGTATTTTATAATCTTACATAGGTTTACCAATTTAATCATTTTCTTGAGTGCATCTCTTTGACCATCACTCATCCACTTAATGCCCAAATAGTATTAATGAATTCATTTAGAGACAATTTTAGGCAGAGGGAAATTCGGAATGAGACAAGGAGACGGTAATGATTAGGCCCTACATCTAAGATTTAAAAGAAAAAACTTGTTTGTCTGTAATTTCATCTTATTGTTCAGTATTAAATTCTCAGAAGATTTACTAAAATGAGCAAATATAATATGTTCTGTGTTGATAAGTGATGGGGTTCAGGTCTTAATATTCCCAAATATGGTACCTTGGCAATTGAGGACATAGCAGAAGCAGGTGGCTCTCACTCTGACCTCCTCCCATCCTTTGCTTCTGAAGCAAGTCATAAGATTTATTTGAAGGATGCATCCCTTTTCTCATAATTAGAGGAAATGAAAGCCTTTGTCTCTGAAGATGCAGAGAAGATGTAGGACATGGAGAAGAATCTGAACAAACCCCTTGTTAATCTCTTCTTTTATGATCACTGGATCATACCTTTGTGTCCAGTCATACTTAAGGATGACTTTTCAATTTTCATCAAGCCTAACCATAAAAATATAAAATTTGATTCAAAATAGAATGAATGGTTAATTTTAAAAAAATTATTTCATAAAAAACACATCACTATGAATCTCCTTCAAGATAACACCCTTATCTTTCACACATTTATCCCATTGTTCCTGCCACTTTCTGCAGCCCTTTTGGAAATTCTCTTCTCTGGATTTAGCTCTGCTCTCCTGGCTATATTGGTGTCCTGAATTGATCTGAAACATTTATCTTCTATTGTCATTTGTCTGATGCCAGATTCAGTGAATAAGGTGGATAAAGACATAGGATAATGTCTTTATGAATCTGCTTTTTTGTTGGATGGCACTTGACAGCAGCATTTACCACATTTTTGATCATATTTGGTTAAGGCAATTCTTTGAGAGGGATTAATGGCAATAGATCTTTTACTATGATAATTTAAACATTTTCAACATTTACTCTGTTTTTTTGTCAACTCTTGTGCACAGGTTTCCCTGTTGCTTTAGGCCTTCATACTGAAGACTCCTTGTCACCTAAAAATTATTAAATAAGTTTTTAAGCTTTTCTCTGGTTCCTCTGTCCTTTTTTTATAGGTATCTTCACAATGATCCTCCCAATGGTAGAGGGAAGAAGTCTTTCCTGCCCACCATGATTTTGTGTCCACTGTGTAACTAAGTATTTACCAGGCATTATTATTATTATTAAATGTAGCTTTAATTGCCAATCTCATAAGCCATAGAGAGGACAAATAAGAATCATCTAGACAGTCTAATGTAAATGATGCATCATGGATCTGATGAGAAACTGCTCTCACTGTTTATTTTTTGACTGGCTTGATTTAGTTTAATAGTACAGTGAAAATGCAGAGCCTTTATCAAGGCGGGTGCTGGTAGTGTGCTTGCTATAACATGGAGGGAGTTCCATGCCAAGGAAAAATATTCCTTTAGTTTGCTTATTTTCTTAAATAAAAGCAATTAGATATTATATTTTGGGTCAAGAATTCATCTAGTAGAAGTGGATCAATTCTTGCTCACTCCCCCCCAAATCCTCCAAACAAATAGAGAATATAAAGATTTATATCATTTATTTTTAAAAAAATACTTCTTAGTAGTTCAGTCTTTGGATTTCCCTAAGTCTTTCATCCTAAGGTAGAGAATTTCAGAGCAGATATGAGCCATTTTGGTACTGAATCATACATCAGAAAAGTTTGTCTATAGCAGGTTGGATAAATTCTTAGAAAACATGATATATATATTTCTACATAATAAATAGGAGTCATGAAAAATGAGAAAAACAAAGTAAGAGATAATCTTCCTTTGAACTACTACAAATTAAATGTTAAATACTATAAATTAAATGTTAAATTTAAAATATTTGAAGTTTTCTATAAAAAAATTATGTTATTATCCTGAAATGATAATTTCCTAAAAGCTGTTTTTGGAAATGTAAGGTACTTGCCTAGAGTGGAATGGAATACAGTAAGTATATAAAGATTTCGAATATAATTTTCTACTTATTTTAACTCTCTCTTAACTGTTTTTCCTTTGGGTCATTTTATTAAAGATTTGATTTGACAAACACCCAAAGACATCAGATTTAAAGCCTTTGCACTCTTGGTCCACATCCTCAGTTAAACAAGTTCTCAGCAACAATGAAATCCTTTTGATTTTACCTTCCAATATTTATCCATTTTCTCCTCTTCATTTCCAAATTGCTCCAAAATTCAGTGGCTGAGAACAGCAGCAGCAGGGTTAGCCGGACTCCACCTCACCACCTCATGGTGTCCAGGCCTCTGCTGGGATGACGGGCAGGCTGGGATCCCGAGCTGGGTGACATCGTCACTCACATGCTGGGGCATCTCAGCTAAGATCCCAGCTGTGCTGTTAGCTGGCGTTCACATGAGGCCTTTCCCTGTGTTTCTCCTTATGGACTTAGTCTAGGCTTCCTCAGAGTTTGGCACTGGACCTAAGTCACAGTACCCAAAGGGACTAGGAAGAAACTCATATTTTATGAGCTAACCTCAAACACCAGGCTTTTGCTCATTTCTTCAATACTTACGGGATACTTATGGGAGTGAGGTGGGGCACTAACCCCATCTCTTGATGAGATGAGTCCCAAACTCATGTTGGGATCTAGAGCTGTGGAATGGCAGTAAATACCTCCACTTTCTGCAATACAGTGTGCTAAGCTGCCTTCTCCCTCTTCTTACCTATAATCAGTGTTGTTTTAGACCCATGTATCATCATTTTTGTTAGGATATGAAACTGCTTGTCTCTTATATGGTCTGCAGATTCTCTGCAAATCTAGCTTTCACCTGGCTATGTGGGTGATCAATCTGTCCATCATCCCACTGTTCCAAACACTAAGACTTGCTGTAGAATGCTCCACAGCCTGGCACATACACTCTTCACGGCCCCTTGTCAAACTCTCTGACTCACTTCATGGCACTATCCAACACAAATTAGCTGCTTATGGTTCTTTCCTGTCCCTTTCCTTGACCACACACCCATGCTGCACTGCTTCAGAATCCCACATCTCTTAGTGGAATCAACCTGTACAGTTCCTTCTCTTTGGAATCTGTACAACTGGAATTGGCATTGGAATCTGTACAATTCCAATATCTGCTTCCTCAGGTGTCTCCCACACCATCTTCATCTTCTGGTAATGCATTCCAGTTCCCCACCCAGCTTGCAAGATTTCAACTTTCCTTCAAAGTTGTTCTACTCATTTTTAACCACTCTACCTCATTTCCATCACCTATTAAATGGAATTATAGTCCTCCACTCACAAGCTACTTAAAAGTTCACTGAAGTCAGAATATATAAAGTGCTTGTGACAGTAGCCAGCCCGAAGCACTGCTCAGAGGGGTTAGGCATTGTCATTAGTAGCCTTTTGTTCTGGCAAACGCATATTTTGGGAAAGCATCTCACTTCTTGTTCCCCCCTCTGCATGGAATTTCCTGTTTTAATTTTTGTCTATGCCCATTGTCCTTTCCCCAAAGTCTATTTAAAATTATATAAATTCATTAGTGAAAGCATGTTTCTTCTCTGAACTTAAAACTTTCTTTAAACATCTTCTTGGCTTTTGTCTACTATCTTTTCAATATTGGTTTATTTAAAAACATCTTATTTATGAAGTCTTTGAGGATAATGGTTCTATTATGTGTTTTAATCACTTTAATCCCAGACTTTCTGCCTTGGCTGAAATAATATTCATTACCTTAGACTTGACAAAAATATATTATCATATATTTTGATAATATTAAACCAAAACAAATATATATTAAATCTAATACATCCATTTTAGTTTTTCGTATGTTTTGTCATAGGTATTATGTGTTCCTGTAAGATATACCCAGTGCTTTGTATTATAAGGTAGAAATATTTAAAGTGTAATTATTTTCCTAGTCTTAATTCCTTTGATATTTTGATAATCCCTGTTTGTCTTGTTTCTCTTCAATAGTCTTTATTTAATCTTTTCCTAAACTAAAGAGAAGGAATTGTACAGATTGACTCCACAGTATCCTAAAGAAAGACTTAAAAATACATATTTGAATTTGCTAATCTATAAATCTATTTTTGAACCCCAAATTTAGTTTATGAATATCTAATTGATGCTTAACATGAGATAAATGTTGCGGCCCCATGAGGGCTGCAAATATGAACAACACTGTCTGTCCTCTAGTCCTCCATGAACTTGCCGCCTACTAGGTAGAGAGGATCTTTGGGAGGTTTAGATGGAGGAGGGCAATAATTTCAACCCAGCGAAAAAATAAAAATCTTATCAGAAGATGTGGTGCTTGGACTGGATCTTGCCTGATGTGTCTGGCTGTATTTGTTAAGTATTTGTTATTCTGGAGAAAGGAGAAGGCACAAGAATTCTCCCATGCATTAACAGGTGGGCTTCAACTTAAAAGTTTTTGACTTCATGGTTGTGTGAAAGCCAAACATGGAATAAGCTGAAGTTTGAACTTTTAGCTTCTCCCAGGCTCCTACTACGGGGAAGATTCTCTTTCATACTGTGAGACAATGCCACAGCTCCCACTCAGCCACATGACCACAAGGTGAAACAACCACTGTTCCACAGTGCACCATGTGACTGAGCTATGGTATTTGGTGGGTGAAATGCATATTTTATTTGCAATATTTTCAACTCAGGATAGATTTATCAGGATGTTATCCACTGAAAATCCTGGCGTATTTGCGTACCTATTTGGTGGGATGACGTAAGACATAGATAGAAGGAATAAAATCTGGTTGTCAGTGATTGTGAATGAAAGGGAGCAATAAGAGAAAGCAGAGAAAGGCAGCAGAATCTGCAGACTGTTTTTGTTCTGGAGGCTATTGTGAAACCATTGAAAAGTCCAGAAATAAGGAAAGCGGAGTTCAGTGAAATTGCATGGGGAAATTGAGCAGGAAAGCATCTGACCTAAATACCTCCTCTGTGAAGGTTTCAAGAGAATGCTGGGCTCGGATGTGTGTGATCACCCACTGGCACCCCTCCTTCATGAGGTACAGGCTGCTTTCTCCGTGAGGATTTCGGTCTCTCTCAACCCAGGCAGGAATCGTTTCACTGAATGACCTCAGGGGACAGCTCCATGAACCAATTACAATACTCAGGAGACACTGCACAGGGTTCCATGTCATTCTAACTCCAATTAACATCTTTCTTAATTGGAAAGGAAGAAATATGGAAGTACCAAAGGAAATGCTTTTATTTGTTGCCTCTTCTTTAGCTTTCTGAGCATTATATAAGGTAACACAGTATACAAAAGTTGATAAGCCAAAGTCATGGAAAATTTGACTCTAAGACTAAAAAAAAGCTAGATCAAATAAATTGTTCTTGTTAATTTTGTGCATTTTATAGTTTATCCTAGATGTAATGTTTGCTTTGAAAAAAATTATATAGTTGTACTTTAGAAGCTATTTCTGTGGACTCTTTTATGTCAGATTGTTACAGGCAGTATTTTAAGTTATTATCATGCATAGAAATGGTGTCATTAATTCATTTTCTGATGGAAAAATCTGTTGTATAGTTTTCACCTCTAAAACAGCAAAGCAACTACAAAAAAGGAAGTGCTTTATCACAGCAACTAAATCTGAAGAGACTGTGTCATTTGTTATGTATATTAATTTACTCCTGAACATGCTTCTAATACTGTCAGAAACTGAGAACCTCCCTTCATGAAAAAATAAAAGACCCAGATTCATCCCAGCCTCCCTTCTGTCTTCAAGAAAGTAGGGTCATCCTACTCTAACTGATCAACTCATGCACAAATTATTGCTTTCAAACATAAGGCTAACTGCACTTAAATAAGGAAGGAAATAGTGTGCATACAGAAGGTAGGAATAAAGCACCTCAAAGAGGTTTTTAAACTACAGGGAAGTCATCTTGGTGCAATAACATAGTCCATAAAGACAGTAACAGAAAATCTCTATTGGAAGTATTCACAGGTATTAAATAGACACCCAGAGGCAGAAGTCTCTAATCTAGGGTTTTTATATCATCTCATTTTAATTAAAGAGAAGAAATAGTTTTATTTAATTTCAATAGAACCAGTGAAATACTTTCATCATTTCCTGCACACTGTGATAAGCAAATAATATGGTTAATAACAACCGGATTTTTCCCCTTTTCAGTCAATAAAGCATGCTTCCATTTGTTGCAATTTTACCTTACTAAATGCTTCACTTAAATTATCTAAATTATTTTTCAGAGTGGTATGTGATTAATAGTATTACATCTGTCTTATAGATAAGGAATTTGTGGCTAAACATTCTCAAAGATGTTCCCAAAGTTATAGGCAATTAAATGAGTCACCATTTATATATACATTAGTGTAACTCCAAAATATGAACTACTTTCCACAACATTTTACTGACTGTCATGCAGCAGCTTGCTATGTTCTGTGGTACTGGTATTTTAAACCATTCCCTAAATCAACTTTGGCAGTGAGCTTCAGCTTTGGCTTCAAGGGCGTCTTACTAATTGGGATCTTTTTATTACTAAAACTCTGAAATTCACAGGCATATCACCTTGATGCAAAATGAATTAGGAAAGGTTCAATTTGTAACTTTCAAGTTGCTTTTTCAAATCCCTAATTTGATGAATGTAACTGTGATGAGAAATGAAACAAAATTAGGAATAGAAACAATTCTACTTACTTTGGAGGCGAGGTAAGCCAGTCTTTGTTCCGGTCCTTTTTTTTTTTTTTAAACTACTCTTTTTCCTCCCCACAAATTAGTGTAATTGTGAGGCTAACAGTCCTTTATATTTAGAGCACTATTTATGTAGCATGATCTGGCCATTTAACACTCAAATGGAGCTTAGTATCACAGTTTGAATAAACATTTCAGTTTGGACTGAGACCTCGAAGTTTTCCAGTAGGAAGGCCTAGGGCCCGGGACACAGCCCAGCGGCGTAAGTAGGAGGGCCTGTAACCGTCCATTGCATTGAGTAGGTCTACTAAGTTTTTCAGCCCTGAGCCAGACCTCCTTAGTTCACCTCTTACTTTGCATATCAACTAGCGCCAAGGGCTACTTTATGGGTTTGTCTGTCAGTTTCTGATTCAACAAAATGGGATGCAGCAGCCTCCTCGGATTATTTTTACACATCCAATGCGTCTGTACTTTAAAGTCTCTGGGACAGTCAGGAAAGCTGCACCCTTTTGTCACTTTCTGCTCAGATTCAAGGCCATCAATTAATTTGCATTTTAGACCCTTAAGTAAGACCATGTCACTTCTTGGAAATGTTTCTGGATGACAAAGTAAAGCAAGAAGAATTTACTGTTCTGTGTACACTTAGGAATTCCAGCTAGTTACTCATTATGTCCCTGTATGTTTCTGGAAATTTATAGGAAAAAAAAAATCACTTCTTTCCCCTCACTTGTCAAAAAAAGAGAAAAATAAAACCTTTCAAAACAGGGAAGATTTTTTTCTTATATTACCAGATCCTTAAATGACCTTTGCTAAAAATGCCTTTTGTAGCTCAATATTTTCCTTTAGCTTTTCATTGTTAAACCATTGTCTGAAAAAATGTAAATTTTGTAGTCAAATACACAATAGACTGTCTCTACAGCATCGAAGAAAACCACCTATTTGTTATGAAATTTAACAAATACTTGAATCTTAAGTGCATTAAAATACTAGCTAATATAATCTTATGGCAAACTCATGGGGCAGAATACTGTTAGTATCCCATTTTGGATTATGTGACTAGTTAATATCATTTGATGAACAGCGAAATGATCTGGGGCTTTAGAAAAATAGCAAAGAAATAAAATGTTGATGGTTGGTTCCTTCAAGGCGTTGCTATTTCTGTCTGTGGCAGTCTTCTTGGGCCGAATTTCATGATGAGCCTAATTCATGCTATGAACAGCTTCTTAAAGAATTTTAGTGGGCAAGATCCTGAAGTGAATTCTGAACTCTGTGCATTAAACACCACACCACACCACACCACAGTATATTAAAAGCCGTACCATACTTTGCATACTGTAGCGAAGATATAGTGTGTGTTTTTCCTTTTGTAAGACCAGCAAATTAAAGGAGATTTCATTTGCTTTTGAGCCTCACTCCAATTTAATTGTTTACATTTATATAACAGGTGGTAGCACAATCTATTGGAAATGATAGCCAAAACCAGTTGAGTTCTATTTGTTCTTTAGCGGGCTATGTCCATGATTTTAAGTAACTGCCTATATTGTTTTCTTATTTTTGTTTTCATCTTGATAAGAGAAGAATAATGCTACTTTTATTTCCAACCTATCTACCAGGAAGAGTCTGTAATAAACACAAACTCTTGCCCACAAAGATGAAAGATACAGCTGTGTGCTCCTTTTCTACTTGGAATATTATCCACTGCTCTTTCCTGCAAGGCATTTTGTGATTTTGATGGACAAGGAGCCCTTGCGTAGTTTGTCAAACATCTTATTACAAAAGTTTTGTATAAAAGCAAAAATTTAACTCTTCTCTGACAATAGAAGGCTGTCCCTTGAAATCGTTGCTTTGAATCGTTGCTTTAAACATTGTTTAAATTATCTGAGATTTGGTTTTCATATTTATTTAATGAAACTACTAACATTTCTTTGGCTTTTAGGAACTGTGAATGCTATTTGTCTTATTGATTCTTATAAATAAAGGATCATGATATTTCGAAGTTAGGACAGTTAAAAAATGATGGAAACCTACCCTAGTTTTACATGAACAGTAATGGCCGTAGTGCTTTTAACTTAAACAATGTTGTGGAATCATCACTAGGAACATTTTCTTAGGAGATTCTGATGGTTAATGGAAATTTATTTATTCTACGAGAGAGCTATCCAAATAACTTCTCTGGTCTTCCAAAAATTTTTAATTAAACTTGGATTCATTTGCAGATTTTCCTCAGGCTCCTCCAACTATTCTGTGGAGGATGCTCTTATTTTTTACTGTGAACTGAGTGCAAGACAGACTCAGGCTCCTTCTCGATTCCTCTGTTCCATCCGTGCATGTTTATATGGGGTGTATCATCCTTTTTCCAAAAATACTTTCTTCTTTTGAATTTCTTGTCTTATATACACTATAAGGTAGAAACCTGGTCATTGTGCGCCCTCTCCTACCACCTTGTTCTCATTTCTTTTCTGTTTTCCTTATCAAAATCTATAGCAAATTATATGTCTCTAAGAACTGTGATTTCTCCTCTCATATTGTTTATGTATCCATTTTTAATATTCTTTTCCTTCTTTTCTTCCTTCTTTCCCCCCTTTTTTCCTTCCTTCCTTTAAAAACCTCTGACTGCAGCTGAGAAACAACTTCTCAGCAGGTGACAGGCTTTGGAACAGGAATATTAAGGCCATTGAAATGATCACGGATAAAACAGCATGAAGTCAATGCTCACCACTAAAACAAGCCTAAAATCTTTCTTCTTGTGGAGATTTAAAAATACCAAAGCAGTATACTGCTTTAGTATTTACTGACTGACATGTAAATAAAAGCAAATCAGGAATGCCAATGGTGTACGATATGACCAAACAATATGCAGTATGGCATTTTATTTAATTACAGATTTAGTGACTGCAGTAAAACATGTTTTGGGTTGTGTTGTGTGTGTGAATGTTATGTATTTTTTTTTTTTTGGTACCTGAGATCAAACTCATGACCTCATGCTTGCCAGGCAGGTGCTTATGCCACTGAGCTAAACCCCTAGCCCCATGCATGTTGTATTTTAGTGTATGTGTGTAGAGGTACTGTTGTAAGGTCTATTGTTAGTTATTATAAATATAAGGATAATAGTTGGTAGCTAACATATATTATACATTTTCTTAATAACATCCTAGGCATTTTATTTGGTACCAGGAATCAACCTTAGAACTTTGTGCTTGCCAGGCAGGTGCTGTGCCACTAAGTTATATCCCCAGGCCTCTATGTATTTTCTTATATAAATTTGTAACAGTTCTATGAGATACACATTGTTCTATAATTATACCCATTGTGTAGATGACTATGACTGTGGCAGAGAAGTTATTCGCCCAAAGCTATATATGTATGACAAATTGCAGAGCTATGATTCTAACCTGGGGTAACTAAATTCAGAGCCTAAACTCTTTAAGTTTGACATATATTGCTGTTCTGCCTCATGAGAACTTCATTATGGTACTTTATAAGCTGTGATACTATGAACCCAGTCATGCTGAATCACTAACAATAGGACCTAGGCTATAACTCTGTTGTTGGAGAAGCAATACACCCCCAAGTAACAGTCATTGTGTATTGATTCATATGTGCAAAATTAAACAGCGTGTGGATGAGCTGGTTGGAGGACGCTGTGTGAGGTGTATGCCTGGAAGAAGGAAGAGTAACACAGAGATGACTGTGTGCAGGGATGTGGGGCATGGAGGGTGAGTGAGCTTAAGGATAAATCTTCAGCAAACTCAAAGAGATCTGTGCTTGAATGTTGGAGAGAACTTTAAGGAGTGGCCTCCACCTCACTGAAAACTCTGTGAAGAATTATAGTTGATGTAACAAGATAAATGCATACATTGGGCAGTGATTCTCTATTGGAGGCTCTCCTGCCACCTGGATTGCATTTGTTTGGCAAAGGATGGGGACAGTTTTACTTCCATGACTGGGTAAAGAGGTTACTTTGGCATCCAATGGGTAGAGACAAGGGATGTTGCTGAACATCTAAAAATACACAGATAAGCCCTTCCATCATCCCAACAAAAAATTATCTGGACCAAAATGCCAGTAATCCACTGATAAGGAGGGAAAGTCCTATTGTCTTCCACACACAGACTTCAGCAAACAGTGTTTTGGTAAATTCTTGCCTATTAACCATGGACACTTGAGTCTCAAAAGCAATGGTCATAATAAAGCTTATTAATGTGCCTTCATCTTTGTGTGTTAGAGACTGAATAAGTCTGGGGTATTATTTATTATGAAGCATTTGTGAGGCATCACCTGTTGGCTTAGCTACTTGTTGGCTTAGCTACTTTTTTGTTACAGGGACAAAATACCTGAAACCCACAAGTTCTAAGAGCAAAGGTTATTTTAGTTCACAGTTCGTAGAGGTTTCAGTCCATAGTTGGCTAACTCCAAGGCAGAATGGTGTTACGGAAGACAAACTGTTCATGGCAGAGCAGTCAAGAGGAAGTAAGCAGTAAGCAGGGAGCCTTCCATCCTCTTTTATTTCATGCAGGCCACCAGCTTATTGGTTGGTGCCACCCACCCACAGAGTGAGTATTTGTCTTCATTAAATTCAGTCAGCCACAACCAGAGCCATCCTGATACACTCAGCTGAGTAATCCAGTTGCCACAAACCCATAATCACATACTCTAGATCCAGCCTCTCACACCCATGATTCTTCTACCTCCCTAAAGCACTATCTATGAACACATGAGGCTTTGGAGAGACATATAGGTATAAGCTATAATAACTGAAGACTCAGAATTTGTAAGGAAATCATTTGGAAGGAAAAAATCAGAAATTCCTCCTATCTTCCTCTACTCACCTCTTGTATATCCCTCCCATACTCTCTCAGTCCTTTCTTCCTTTCCTTTACTCCTTCTTTCACTCTTTCCCTTGTCTTTTCAACTAAAACAATTAGATATGAAGCAAAAAAAAAAACCCACTACAAGGGCATAAAAGTACTTTCCAGGTCACTTCTTCAGTGACCCACCAGCAACCAGGCCCACTTCCTAACAGCACCTTTAGGTACTGAGCTCATTAGTGGATGAATCTCCTGACAAGCATAGCACATCCAGGATCTAGTCAAATATATGAATATATGAGGCTTTTGGGGGACATTTTTATATGAAAACAATGAAATCACTGGGGATGTACTCTTGAAGGGGACCATGGCACTCTCACAACTTCCTGCTCTCTTCTGGTCCTGATTGTGAATGAATGTTATGATTTTGCTCTGCTCCGTGCTCCATGACCTGCTGCCTTTTCACAGACTCAAAACAACAGGGCCAGCTGACCACAAACTGGAACACCTAAACTGTAAACTCCAAACCCTTTCTCTTTAGAAGTTGATTTTCTCAAGCATTTTGTTATAGTGTTAGAAAGCTGAATATCATTATGTCTGAGTTACTGTATGATAACTATGTGTGTATTTAGAACATTATAGTGTTGAAACCAAAGGGATAAAAGATGTATACATATTTGTCATCCAGATTTGCTCAAGTAAAGACAATTGCATTGTTGTTTTGACTCCCCAAATCTAGTATGTGTGTGGTCTCTGAAATTTGTACAATTTGATCATTAAGGGAACCAAACAACAGTGTGCATATTTCTACACAAGCCCATCATCTTTATTAGGGAAAAGTACCTACTGAGAGCACATGTTTTACAGATGAATCACTCAGATTACAGACATACCCAACAAATAATTCACAACAGGAAATGCAGATATTGACAATTGTTTTTCCCTTTCGAAATAAAACAGAGTGATTAGGAGGCAGCATTGTATTCACTAAGTTTATCTTTCAAAAATTTTTGTGATCAATCAAAGCTGGCCATACATGTTTATTCTTAGGGAAAAATGCTATAAATTATATTCATAAATAAATTGTTAGCAATTGCTCTCCTAAAACATTTTCTCAAACCAAAGGAAGAGTCAGTTAAAGTTCCAAAAGAGACAGTAAGAAAAAGAATAAAGCAAATATTTCAGCAAGGCAGATCCACAGCAAACACTCAGACAAATGAGGTTACAGACAATGGCATGAATGTTAATGAACATAAAACCACATAGTGGAAATCTGTTAAATGCTTTATTGGGGGAATTGAAAGGACGTTTTCCTAACAGTTTGTTCCTGTTGGTTATAATTTTTAAAAAGATACTGCAGAATGGCCCAGTTCAGTCCCAACATCATATTATGCAGATGCATTACAATTCCCTCCTGGAGTTCCGTAGGAGAGTTGAGTCTAATTTAGCACAGTTGTTTCACACAATACCCACAGCATGTGTGAAAGGCTGAGAAGTGATTGCAGTTTTGTAACCAAAGACTATCCTTCTATCCTTTGGAGGTTCACTAATGTGTGAGGAGAGGAAAAGAAGCCATAAGCAACAACAGCAGTGACAAAATACGATGTAAAGTTTAGTTAACATTGGATAGCTTATCTACAACTTGAACCTATATTTTCTTTATATTTTTATTTATAATGCTAAAACTGAAAGCTTTCTCACTTTTTACCTATGGGAATAGACCACTTCAGAACCCTGATAGTTTTTTTTTTTTTGACAGAAATTCAATCTAGAGCCTTGGTACTGAACTACAACACTGATCCTTATTGATTTTTATTTTGAACCTGAGTGTTGAAAGTTTCTGTGTTGCTTAATTGCAGTTCTCCTGCCTCAGCCTCCTAGATAGCCTGCGCAAACCCCTAGAAACCTCCACTGGCATCCTGAGATAGGGACATGTCAATATGCTTGGTGGAGATTTTATCACATATTGTGGGACTTTGTTGGACACACTGCCCCCAAACTATGCATGCACTAAATTTATATCTTAATTCTTTCAGTTGCAGAAAGAATTTTTTTTTGTACCAGGGATCGAACTCATGACCTTGTGCTTGCCAGGCAGGTGCTTGTGCCACTGAGCTATATCCCTGGCTGCAGAAGGAATTTTTTTTTTTTAATTTAAAAGAGAATAAAACAAAAGGGGGCAGTACAGAGCAGATCAGAAGAGGACAACATAGGCAACACAGTACTTTACATTAAGTCAACTGGACATCAACAGTATCTAACACCATATCTCTTACTCTGCTATAGTT
>PVJX010018140.1:0-37048 GCA_004027295.1 Dolichotis patagonum
AAAAAAAAAAAAAAAAGGACATAACTTTTCCAGGGTCTCTACTTACTAGTGCTCCAGGAGTTCAAGAAAGCCTCCCCTCTCTGGATTGCAGTCAGTTATCTCTGTGCCCTGTGCTAACTTCAGGAATCATCCAGCTTACAGTTCCTCAGCAGTTCCCTGTCAGCATATGTAGAGTTTCTCCCTATTGGAGTACAGTTTAGCATCAAGTGAAGACACCAGGGGAGGCCATGGGGCTTCCGGAGCTCTTTCTCTCCTTCATCTCTAGCACTCTGAGCTGTTCCAACCTCCCCAGGTTGTGATCTCAGCTTCTCATTCAGCAAGGCCACACGCTGTGCTTGGCTTCCTGTGTCCTTTGCTGCCTTAGTCAGGAAAGCACCTCTAGGAAGAAGGCTCGGGCAGCTGGAGAGATAAGCGTGTTCATTTCCCTCCTTGCAAGGACCACAGTGCCGCACTGTCTGCTTTGAAATATCTGAACGCAGTTATTTCATATATTTGTTCAGTTTTCTGGTTGTTTTGAGTAAATCCACTCCATCATGGCCAGAAAAAAAGGTGTGTATTTACTTTTCATGCACTGATAAAACTTTATGTTTATATTCAGCTTGTGATTTTAAATATCAAGCACTGGTGGTTTCTACGTTATTTATTGTAAAATATGAGTGAGACTTGTGTGTAGGCATTGTGGCACATCCAGCTACTGGAGAGGCTGAAGTAGGAAGATTGTAAGTTCAGGCTCAGGCTGGGCACCTTAGTGATTCCAAAATGAAATTCTCAAAATGAAAAATGTAGAAGGCTGGGCATGTAACTCAGTACAAAGGCTCTGGGTGCCATTCCCAGTACTGAAGAAAAAAAAGTTGCCGGACAAGGACATGGTGGCACATGCCTCTAATCCCAGTACTCGAGAAACTGAGGCAGGAGGATTGCCATGAGTTCAAGGCCAGCCTGGGCTCCAAAGTGAGCTCAAGGCCAGCCTGAACTGCATAGTGAGGCCCTGTCTCAAACAAAAAAGCTCTCTTTCCCCTGAGTATCAGCCTCAATATTCTTTATGTGGTAGCATAAGGAAAGCTATAAATTCCTTAAACAGAACCCATATCACACCCCAAGGCCACCCTGAACTATGAAGCCTACAAGTTCCTCTGGGCCATTTATTACATGGGCTCTGCATTTCCCAAGTGGAAGTGCAGACTGCGTCCTCCCTGAAATTCCAGTTGCTTTTCAGATTAAAGATTATGCTGGAAAAGCTCTGCCTAGTCTCTTTCATGTGGCATTCATTGAGAAAGACAAAGGCGCTTAGTGTACCTTTCTGCTATTTCAGGCTCTCTCCCTCTCCCTCTGCCTAAAATCTAAAGCTACGTATCAGTTTTAACATACTTCTCCCCTCTCCCCATCCCACCTACAATGCCATGCAACACGCATGCGCGCGCACACACACACACACACACACTGCATGCAAACATAGTCAAGCTGCACCAGTTGATACTTTTAAACTACAGTGACCACCAGAGCCACGGCTCTTTAAATCTGTGGTCCTGCTGCTCACTATGTCCTGCCCGCTCTGCCATGAACTGTTTCTCCTCTGTGATGCCACCCTGCCTTGGAGCTAGCTGATTAAGGACCAAAACCCCTACAAAACTGGTCTCACTATGTTGTCCAGGCTAGGACTCTGACTTGATCTTGTTTTGAAAGCTTCCTTGTCCCCATCCAGAGGATGAGTTTTCGAGAGAGCTGTGAGAGCAGAGATTGTCCAAGGAAGGACGAAGGTGCAGCTATGGAGGAGTGAGCAGGTCTTGCTGTGCAGTTCAGGCTGTCCTTGAGATCACTGTGTAAGGGCAGGCTGGCTGAGGCAGGAACAGTCTTCTTGACTGTTCCTGCCTCAGCCTCCTGAGTGCTGGGATTGCAGGCATGCACCACCATGCTCAGCTCCTCCAGTGTGGCCTCTAACAGAAGTATCCAAGCATTTCTGATGGCTGAGATCACGTATCGCTTGTATCGCCAGTCCTGGCACGTGAAAGGTATCTGGTGGATCTTAAATATTTGTCCTTTGGCTACAACTTTAGCATGGCCTCTTTATCATCCCATCAAACCAACAAGCCTCCATAACATAAAGGCTCAAGTTCTTTGAAGATTTTGATATCTATATATAACATGCTACTCATAAGGTCCCTAGGCATTTGGGGTCCCTAAAGTATGAGAACACTCATTCAAGCAGGATAATTGAGGAAAGTTTAATGAAGGACACATTTTGAACTGTCAGGCAGAGGGTAGAGAAACCACTGGGGATGGAGCCGCTCTAAGGAGCCCTTACCTGAGAGGTAGGAGGAGGAGGGTGTGGTGAGCAGAAAATGCAAGAGCCGCAGGAAAGGGGCCACATGACAGGAGCTGTGGCCATCACTCATGGGACACAGGACACTTGATGCCTGGACAGGGACTCAAGATCCCAACCTGGAAGCCTGGTGTGGGGATGCATACCTGTGCTCCCACACCAGGAGGCTGAGGCAGGAGTATCGCTGTGAGTTCAAGGCCAGCACAGGCTACACAGAGAGTTCAAGGCCAGCCAGGACTACAGAGTGAGACCCTGTCTCAAAAAAAACCCCAAATTTCAACCTCATTCCCCTGGTCCCCCCCATCACTCACAGCTGCTTCCAAACCTAACAAAACACCTGCTGTCACAGGAAGCTGGGGATGCAGTTCCTACAGGTCTTCCTCTTGGACATGGGGGAGACAGTGAAGCAAAGACCGGAAGAGGCCCGGAGAACATTCCACACACTCAGCAGTCCCTGGGCTGGGCCTGGTCAGTGGACAGACCTCACTTCTCAAAAATCATCCTCTTGCTGCTGGCTATTTATGTTGTTACCCTTTTGCAAGAACCACCTAAAATACTTCACATGCTTCTAAAACTCCTAACTGTAACAAGGCTAGGATGTTTCACCAAATGTGCTCCATGGACAGATCCTGCCAAAGAGCCGCTCTTAGCTGACGTCCGAACAAACGGGACATCTCGTGACCAGCAGGGCAGCCAACAATGAAGCCAATAAATTCAGCCCTCTGACCTGTAGGGCTCCCAAGACGTCTAAGCCGTCCGCGGTTCCTGAGCACACATCCATTTCTCCACCCGCTTTCTGCTGCTCGTCTCTTGCAAGGATTCACTGCACTTTATAAACCGCACTTGGCCAACTGCAAAAGCATCGGGGTCTTAGAGAAATTCTCCACTCATGCAGGCCTTGTGCAAACCACCTCCAGTGTCTTTCATGAGATGTTCATGAAAACTCACACACCCCAAAACTTGGGTTGAAAATCACTAGTAGTTCAACGTGAAAATCAGAAAGAGTACAGCATAAATCCTGGCACTGAAAAAGAGTAGCTAACTCAAATGTGTACCACAAAATAAATAGATAGGGGCCAGGGATGTAGCTCAGCAGCACAGCACCTGCCCGGAAAGTACAAAGTCCTGAGTTTGAGTGTTGGTACCAAATAAATAAATAAGTAAATAAATCTGTGTGTGACCCTCTGCCCTTTACCAAATAAAAGTCAGCCAATTAGTTACTGTTGAAAACTAGCATTCCTGCTGGTGTATGGTAGCACATGTCTATAATCTCAGCACTCAGGAGGCTGAGGCAGGATTGTTGCAAGCTCCAGGCCAGCCAGAGCTACATAGTGAAATCAAGACCAGCCTCATCTATGTACAATACATCTATGTATGTATTAAGACTGTATCAACAAAAAAAGATTGAAGGGAGGAGAAGGATTCAGGGAAAAAATAAGAATCAAGAAATACAGGTATATCTAAATATATTGATATATTTAAAATATACCAATAAAATTAGTAATAAAAAATTCAAGTTCAAGGGAGAAAAGAATCAAAAATTTTTTTAAAAAGTTCTTAGTGTAAATAATAAGTAGTCCTACAAAAAGTAGGACACATGGTCCCTACCTCCAGAAATATACCCTAACCCTAAAGAAGGAAATAGGGCCCATTTCATGAAGAGTAACAAAGACACACAAATACAAGTGCAAAGCAATATAAAACATACCTCAGTAAGCTCCAGTGGTAATAAAATGCCTTCCCAAGTGCAAATACACACTGACTTAACTCTACAGTACATCTCAGTTACTTAGCCTTGCACAAAAAAAAATAATCTAAAATAACTGAATAACTTGGGCAGGGCTGGTTGGAGGAAGCCTCTCTTTGCTCCACACAATCATGTAGGGTGACTCCGGCGGGCTGGAAAATCTGCTTCCAACAAACTCTTCTTCCCACAGTTGGCAGTGTGGTGCTGACTGTTGGCTGGGTCATCAACTGAGTCTAGTCTAGGTTGCTAAATTGCTCAGGCTGGGCTTGAACTTACACTCCTATCTCAGCTTCCCAGGGTGCTAGGATTACATACACAAACCAGCAAGTCCATTATACTTCAAAAAACCACAAGAGTTTATAGCAGGATTTAGAGGCTGGGCCTGCAGATACCTAATGTTAACTATGAGAAAAGTAAGGCTTGCCATCTCTGCCTTCATTTTATATCTTTACTTCTTAAATTTTGTGTCAGATCACTGCTAAGCTTCACACAAAGCCATGTTAATCACTCAAGGAGTCTGGCTGAAAACTTAGCAGTATAAATCTATCAGCCTTAAATTGTCCTAGTCTACATCATCCTCTTTCAGGACACAGAGTACTAAGATAAGAATAACTAAGATTTTTTTTGTTTTTTGGGTTTGCTGTGTGTGTGTGTGTGTGTGTGTGTGTGTGTCCCTTGGTTATTTTTTTATTTTTTTAACTAAGTTATTTTTTACAGTACCCTATTACTGACCTCCTGGAATGACATGTAGAAGTCCTTAGTCACTGTGCTACACCTGTGGTCACCTTGGACTCCAGGAAAAGTAGAGCTTCACAGAACAACCCCTGACAAAGCTACCCCACACCCAAGCAGAAGCAAACATCTCACAGGAACCAGAGTCTTCCTCCTGCAAGCCAGAAGGACTTTTTCAGAGCTGCCTCACAGAACCAGTCCAGGCATAACAACCAACCAAATCACAGACTACCAATTCTGCCAGCTATGCAAACCCCTCAGCTATGCAGACGCCCAACCCTTGTCTCTGCTCCTTTTTCTGTAAAATCCCGAAGTTTCTGTCAGTCCCTCAAAGACAGATCTTGAACTGAATCCTTTTGTCCTTCCCAGCATGGTCATGTTGACTAAAGCTCCTTTCCTGCTCTCCACAGTTGCCTGTCTCATTAATTGATTCTTTGGGATAGGTGGCCAAGCCAGGTCTTTTGAGACTCCCCAAGCCCTGGGCCTCCAGCAACAAGTTCAAATATAATTAACCCCAGCCTTCTGAGCAGTAATCCTCCCCAGCATCCCAGCCCCACAGAGGAAGGGAACTTAACCTCACACACCTTCAAGGGATGCTATCTGCTTTGAAAAATAGAACACTCAAGGACAGAGACTTAGAGTCTAGACAATAAAGACCTCTAATTACATTACACAACAATCTAGAAATAAGTGGTTATAAGAACAGTACAGCAACTCAATGATATCACTAACCAATCAGGTTTATTTCACTTTCATTTAACCATCTTCAACATGTTAGCTTTTCATTTTAGCATATTAGACCTTATGGCCAACATGGCAGCCATATGGTCACACACTTCACACACACAGCTAGGGAAGGTGGCACTTTGGTTTGTGTTACTGGTATTTTGTTTTGTTTTGGTTTCTTTTTTTCATGTTTTGGGTTTGGGTTTGGTTTGGTTGGGCTCTGTTCTGTTCGGTTTGGTTTGGTTTTGAGACAGGATCTCTATGTAGTTGTGGCTGGCCTTGAACTATGTAACCCAGGCTGGTCACACTTGTGGCAATCCTCCCGCCTCAGCCTCCTCAATGCTAGGATAACACTTGTGTACCTTCATACCTACCGTATCTGAGAGGAAAATATTTCCTCCAAGCTATCTTCCATTTCTGTCAGACTACAGACTACCATCAAATTTCACTGAGTCTACAACTTCAATGTCATATAGTAATAACAATTGAACATCATCAAGTGTTAAGTCCGCACCAGCCGGGCATGGCGGCACACGCCTATAATCCCAGCACTATGGGAGTTTGAGGCAGGAGAACTGCTCCAAGTTCAAGGCCAGCCTGAGCTCCGTAATGAGTTCAAGGCCAGCCTGAACTGCATTGCAAAACCCTGTCTCAAAAAAGAAAAGAAAAATCCACGCCAAGCACAGCCAATCGTCTAAGGCAGTTTTTGTTTTATTTTGTTTTGTTTTGTTGTTGTTAGTTGAGCCAGGAATCAAACTCTGGACCTTGTGGTTGCCAGGAAAGCACTGTGCCACCGAGTTATATCCCTCGCACTCTGGAAGCTATTTTTAACAAAAAACATCAGAGGACAACTGAGTCTTTTGGAAACCCCAGGATTACTCCATCACCAACAATAGCGACTAACGTGGCTCTTGACTTATGTCTTCCAACCTCTGCAAGGCACGCTCTTCACGCGGTTGCTAATGTGGCTCCAAGGGTTCTTACCCACTTCAAATATGGCCACCCACCTACGTTCTCCTTTACCACCTGGCTGGCGACGACTACTAGGATTTCCCTGCCCATTTCCAAGAGGGCCGCCTTCTGCGGCGTCGCGGGTCTAACTGCGCAAACGCAAAGGCAAGTCCGCTTCCGGTCAAAATGGCGGTATCCTTGATGTGCGGACGCCGGGAGCTTCTGCGCTTGCTGCGACCCCAGCATCAGGTAAAGTTGCCCGAGGCTGAGCGCCAGGATGCTACCCTGTCCCTGCAAACAGAGCTGAGGACATGAGTAGATGTTGAACCGGTGACCGGGGCCAGCGTGTCATGACCTCGGGTCGCTTGAGGACACGGGAGGCTGCAGCTCCGGTTTTCCGCGTCTGCCTTCGCCCCTGTCGGCGCCCTTCGGCGGGGTCCTCTGCCCCGGCACGGGTCTGCGGCAACTCCGATGCAGGCCACCCGGGCTTGAGCGCCGCCCTGCACACACCGGTTGCTGCTTTCCGGCCAGCGGTCAGCGCGTGCAGAGCGACAGAGCCTGGCCTCAGCCTGTTTGGGGGGCGTGAGCATAAAGAAGGCCCTGAGGCGCCCCACGCTCTCATTAAAAGGCTCCCTTAACGTTTTCCCCGGGCAGTTCCACAGCGTCGCGGGGCTCTCTCAGTGGCCCTGGAAAGCGCAAGCCACCGGGTTCCGGATCCCTGCTGGTTGGAGCTGCGGGCGACCGCAATGCGTGCTCCTCGCTGTCCGCAGCCCCCGCTGCCTCAGTACCTCTGCCGTCTCCTTTGCGGAAGCCCAGGTAAGACGCCTCTCTGTCCCGTTTACAAGAAGTGGAGATACGTAGCAGAGTTCTTTTCCACATTACAGTTTCCCAAAATATTAGCATCCTGCTTGGAGTTTTCAGCTCAATTGGGAAATAAGTGAAAGTACAACCAAAAAAATGTTATATTCTAGGTATTGTGTGTCGGGGGTGGCGAGCCAAAGAAGAGGATGTGTGTGAGATGTGATTCCAGGTTGTGTGTTACAGAAATTGTAAATTCCACGTCAAATACATGATTTTATGAATACTGTTTCTTGGGAGACCAAGTAAGTTTATTGGTCATAGAAACTGAGTTGAGGACTAGGGATGTAGCTCGATGGTAGAGCACTTTCCTAGTGTGCTGGAAATACAAGGTTTAATTGCCAGCACTGGAGACAAATAATTTTTTTTTAAGATTTAACAAGAAATTGGGTGTTTTGTTTTGGTACTGGGGATTGAACTCACGACCTCACGTTTGCCAAGCAAGCACTTATGCCACTGAGCTAAAACCGTGGCCCAAGAAATTGTTAAGTATGACTAGTTTCAATATACAGAAAAAAATTGTGGTATCAGTGTTTACATGGCTAAACTTTGGGCAGTGATTCAAGTAACTTCCAAGCATAAAGGGAAATCATATAATCTCAATGTAATTACTCTTCCATGTAAAAATAATGTGACTTTTTTTAGGAATATTGTAGGCCAAGTGGGAAAACAAGGAGTTGAGAAAATGGAAACCAGCAATAGTTATTGTGTAGGTGTGTCTAGCCTGCGGCCCCCCCAGAATCTGGCAGGCAGAGCTTGCCTGGGTTATACTGAATGAAGGAGAATTGTCTTGGACCACATATAAAATACATAATTAACATGTATAAGTTACAAAACACATATGTATGTGTGTATATAGTATGTACCTATATATATAAACATATATATATGTTTTATTAAGACACAGGCATGTTCAACTTGCAGACTGCAGGTTGGCCATGACTGTTAGAAGGACCTCCTTTCTACATGACCCCCATGACTAAATACCACCCATGGCCTCCTTTCACACAGGTCCAGGCCTCTCCAGTTGTTCCTGCAACTCCCTCACCCACCGTGGTACCTGAGGTGGCTCCTGGAGAAGCTGCAGATGTGGTCCAAGCTGCTGTAGAACCAAGCTTCACAGAACTGGGGCTCGGGTCATACACCCCAGTGGGATTGATCCAGAACTTTTTGGAATTTATACATATTGACCTGGGCCTACCTTGGTGGGGGGCCATCGTTGGATGTAAGGGGGAATATATCCTGGTCGAGGGTAGAGGAAAGGGCGTTGTCGGGGAGGGACCCTTAAAGATGACAGTTCTGTGAATTTAAGGGTCAGAAAAGCAGATTATTCAAATGAAGCTCAAGATACTTAGATGTGCTGTAGTTATACCTTGTAAGGAGCATTGCAAAACCACTTGATCATCTGGGGCTCAAAAAGTATGAACACTTGAATGTAGGCAGGGTACTGGAGTAAGGACCTCTTATTAACATCAGTGAAGCTCCCTTGGTGTGGGAGAGTAGAAAGTCAGATCAGGCTCTTACACCCCCAAATAAGAAGCCACTCCCACTGCTTTTGTGAAGGTCGAGATGGTGGTTTGCAATTCTGTTGCTCCTCACATCTTGCCGCACCAGTTGTCTCCTCTTTCCTGCCCTTTCAATGTCTTCCTCCTTACTACCCTACATATGAGCATCTTCAACCATGCCCATATGTCAGTCTGGCAGACTTTCTTCCCTTCATACTTGTTCCCCTTTCTTTCCTTTCATGTCTCATAATTAAAAGAGGATCTGCATCCAGTGGGACTGTGTCTTCTCACTTACCCTTTAACCTTCAGCAATCTGACCTTTACTAAAATCACCTCACTCTAAGTGCTAATGCCTCCATTACTATATGTACTTTTCATGTCACACTTGACCTTTCTGCCTTAGCTGTTTTAAAACTTGAAATCTTCCTCTTACCTTTTATGAAAATCTTCCCGGTTTTGACTTTCTGACCATGCCATCTTCACTACCCAGTACCCTTACCTGCCTCCTCATTGCTGATATTGAGTTTCACCCTTAGCTCTCTGGTCTCTTCTCAACCTAAACATTCATGTCTGTGGATACCATAAAGTAAGTATCTGTTAGAAGCCAGTCATGGTGGTACATGCCTGTACTTCCAGCACTCTGAGGCTGAAGTAGGAGAATTGTACACTTGAACCCAGCCAAACTTAGACCTTGTCTCAAATCTTAAAAAGAGTTGGGGATATAACTCAATGTGAGTAAAAGCAGTTGTGGAAATGACCACTTAGACAAAGTGTAAAGAAAAGATTAGGGGAGCTAAAGCAGTAAGCCACCAGATTACTTTCTACTCCAGGGATTTAGAACAGTAGCTTTCAAACCTCATTCCTCAGAGCTGCAGAGTTTTAGAAAGGTCCCTCCAGCATAAAAAGCCCAGCTTTTCCTTCACCCAGGGCAGCTTGATTTATTTTATTTGTATATAGTGTCTATACTTGGAGCTCAAGGAAAAAAGTTTCACTAGTAATTGAAAAGTTTAGGGGCAATTTAGGTAAAGAAGCTTCTGTCACCCTTTTGTTCAAGTAGACAAATGAGAGATTCCTGATCGTCTGCTTAGAGAGGTTACTGTTGAACTTTTGTGATGCCAGAGCAGACACTAAGTCAATACCGCGCCCTAATTTCTGGGCCGCTTGGGCATGAGCCACAGGGTAGAAAAGTCTGGAATAAAGAAAGGCTTCAGTGAGGAGCTAAAAACCTTCAGCCTCCTAGTCGCAGAACTGCTTTCATTTCATGCCGGTCCTACTTTGTATTTTCCAGGTACAGTCCTTGCCCGCTGCCTGATTTTTCCTGTTATTGTAAAGGGCCAGCGAGAGGCAGCCAAGATCCACAACCATTCACCGGAGATCCAGAGGTTTTCCGCTCGAATCCAAGAGGCCAAGTTGGCAGGAGACAGTGCTGAGAGTGAGTCATCTGCAGGCTGACCATGGTGGGGACCACGTGTGTACTTCCGACATTCTACTGGGAGAAAGGGACAACCTAAACTATGAACTGCTACGGTTGAGCAAGTTCTAAAGATTATGTGTTTGTTGGGCCTAACGCCTCTGAAGGTTGGCCAAGGTCAATTTGAAATTTCCTGTCGCAGGTGATGAAGGGATTCACCCTCACTAACATAACTGTTAATCTAGCCATTAATTTTGTCTCAACCCACAGTTTCCAGGGTCTCCAGAGAAATGGCATTATACCAGAAAAAGCATGATATTAAATTACTAAGACCTCTCATCCTACCGCTAACTCAGGTGAGCAAAACCATTTCCCTCCTTATCTCATCGTGAACCCATTAAATGACCTCCTGTATGTTTCTCATGCCAGAAGAGCAGGTGGTGGTGACAGCCCTGACTTTCAGTGATGGGTTAGTGAAGGTGTCCTCTCTGTTGAAGTGTGCTGACACTGTTTATCCTGTGTAATAGGCCCCTATCTTCATCTCCTTCTTCATTGCCTTGAGAGAGATGGCCAACCTTCCTGTGCCCAGCATGCAGACAGGCGGCCTTTGGTGGTTCCAGGACCTCACAGTTTGCGATCCCCTGTATATATTACCGCTGGCGGTTACTGCCACAATGTGGGGTGTCCTCGAGGTAAGCCCAGGTTGGCCAGGTACCAGGCCTGCAGAGTGAATGGAAGTAGGGACAGAGTGGTCGTGCAGAACAGTCACTCTCTACCCCCGGGGGAAATAGTAGATAGAAGAGAGAGGAGAACCAGACTCACTAAAGTCACAAGCATTCACTAACTTTTCCCTGCTGATAGCTAGGTGCTGAGACGGGGGTGCAGAGCTCTGACCTTCTGTGGATGAGAAACGTCCTCAGGGTGATGCCTCTGGTGGTCTTGCCCGTAACCATCCACTTCCCCACGGTAGGTAATGGCTTTGGAGCCAGCTCCACACCCTCCAGCTCACCTCGCCACCCCCTGGGGGCCTGGCCCTTGGTGCAGCTCCTGAGCACCGTCTCTCCATTGTCCCCCAGGCAGTGTTCATGTACTGGCTCTCCTCCAATATGTTTTCCCTGGTCCAAGTGTCCTGCCTGCGGATTCCAGCTGTGCGCACTGTTCTCAAAATCCCCCCGCGTATCGTACATGACCCTGACAAATTACCTCCACGGGAAGGCCTTATCAAGGGCTTCAAAAAAGGTAAGGGCACATACAGCCAGGCGACAGTGGTCTGAGAGTGGGGACGGGACTGACTTCTGCTCTTCACACAGGCTGGAAGAATGCTGAGATCGCACATCAGCTCCGTGAGCGTGAGCGACGCCTGCACAATCACTTGGACCTCGCAGCCAGGGGTAAATCAGCACTGCAGGTTCAATTCTGTCTTCCGTTTCTTCTTTTCCTCTGTTAACTGTGATTTCTCTTTTTCTCACCCAGGTCCCTTACGACAGACCTTTAACCACAACCCCCTGCTGCAGCATGGAAAGGATCCCAACGCTCCCAGCAGTGGCAGCAGCAGCGACAAACCAAAGTCAAAGCAGCCCTGGCGTGACACCCTTGGCTGACTTGTGTTCCCACTCTTCCTGGCAGGAACTGTCTCTTCAGAAAGAAGTTCATCCTCACACAGACTTAATGCCATGTCCTTGGGGTATGGAGAAGTTCGAATTAAAAACTGATTGCACTACAGACTCATGCCCCGTGTAAGAGCTGGGGGCTGGGGGCTGGGGGGCGGTGACCTTTCCATCCACAGGGTCAGTAAACCTCTGTGCCTCGGCCTGCTTCCTGGTACTTATTAAACAGAAACAGGTTGTGTTCCTCAAAACAGCAAATAGGTTGGGTCATGATTGCTTTTGCTGGCCCATTCTTGGGAAGTGTTAATGTTTTAACCTGGCCGTTAAGAGCTTAAACCTTGCTCTTACATATGTTGTTCCTCTACATTTGCAAACCATTTCTTGACCCAAGATTACCTATACACTTGTTCTATATTGCAAGTACAGGCGCTGAAATTTAGTGATAATTAGGAAAAATTAAAGGTAGTTTGTTTTTATGCACATATATTTCACAGCAGTGTGGAATTTTCTTGTCTTTGTGTAGAGATGAATTTTACGAACTTTGACCAGTTGGCTTCAGAGGGAAGAAACAATGAGAGAGACGTGGTTTTTAGTCTTTCTGTTTTTAGAGTAATTGAGGTATTCCGTAGGCAGTAATAAGATGAAGCCACTCAAACTTTGAGAATATAACCCTTTTATTGTCCATGTGACAGGTCCATGTCTCTAAATGAGACACATACGGAGCACAGCCCAAGAAAGAGTAGATGGGCAGCCCCGGAGGTGCTGTGCTCCCCACCACAGTCTGCTTTATCGTCCCTCTACGTAATCAGGAACGATACGTAGCAAAACAAATAAATTACTTTGCATCTCTAAAAAGCAAGTTCAGAGGTGAAGCTGCCTAGACCAGGCTTCTGGGCAGGCACCTCCAGAGAAGGGAGTGCTCCTGTTCAGCTTCCTCAGCGCTAGCCAGTAGGAGACAGGCCTTTGCTCTCCACGACCCAGGATCCAGGTGGTATTTAGTCAGCCTTGGGATCTTCTTGCTTGGACATCCCTTCTCCATCTTCGAAGTCCATTTCTGCAGCCACTGACATACACAGGACCTGGACATACCATGTGGCAGATGCTGCAAAGAGAAGTGTGAGTTAAAACTGGGAGAAGGTTGACTGGGCTGAGTTCCAGGGCCACTGAAGGGAATGAATTAGTTAAGCCAAGGGGTTAGAATGGGAAGGGGCCATGGCAAAAGTGGCTAGGAGCCTAGGTTTGCAGAAAAAACAAACACCCGCTTCAAAGTCACTGAGCTGAGGTGAGGATCCAAAGCTTACCCACAATCCTTCGGAGGCAGTGAGGTCGTTTTTCTTCTGGCACTCTGATGATGAGGAAGTAGAAGGGCAAACCGGAGAGGGCAATGCCAATGCCGATGAGGGAGCTGATGGTGTCACTGTAAAGCGGAACAGCCACCAGGAAGATGGTGCAGAGGCAGAAGATAACGGGGAAGAAAAGGCTGAGCTGAGGGCACAGGAGATAACCAGATGTTAGCTTGGGGTTCTTGACAGCCAGAATAACCCACCTTCCAACCAGACCAGAGCACTGAAGAGCAGGGGTGTAGCAGTGGTAGAATGCTCACCAAGCATGCCCAAGCCTCAGATTCAATCCCCAGCACCACAAAAATAAGATCAAAGCACTTAAGCCTGCCTTCTTTCCCATCATTTCAACATAAAACCACCAAGTCCAAGGCAAAGGCTTTTGAATAAATGGTCTTGTAAGACTCTCCTGTAAGCTGGGCAAGGTGGCACACACCTGTCATCTCAGTACTCTGGTGGAGCTGAGGCAAGAGGATCACAAGCTTGAGCCCAACCTGGGCAACCTAGGAAGACTCTGTCTCAAAACTTAGTATATAAAGAGCTGTGTGTGCAGATCTGCGCAAAGGCCCTGTAACCAAGCCATAGCCATTGCAGATGGAGCAAACAGGAGATGGAAGTTACCTTGAGAGGACGAGCTCGCTCAGGTTCCTTCCAGCGCAGATAGAGCTGACCCGCAATGGAAAGCCCCACAAAGAACCAGTAGCTGAAGCTGTAGTAGTTAATCAGCTGGAAGACGTCCTCCACACACAGGTAGATCAGCGCCATGATGCCCTGCGGCACAAGCCCAAATCAGCGCCTCTTGGGGTCCGTCACTCCCTTTGCTCCCCACAAACCAGCCCCTGCCGAGTCTTCAGGGTCTTCTCGTCTGTCCTCTTGTGTTCTCCCCCTTCAGCACTCTAGTTTCAGCCCTTCATTCCCTCTCTAGTGTAAGTCAGTAGTTTATTGACTGGATTTCCAGCTCATTCTTCAGTTCTTTGCCAAGTGGCTTGAGCATCTGAGTGGGCAGGTCCTGGGACATGACTTGTAGGGACAGTGTTAGGTCCCAGACCCCTTGCTCTCTGGTGCTACGCTTCCCAGCTGCCAGGAAGTGAAACTGCCCTTCAGCACATTTTTCCTGCCTTAGAGCCAGCTAACCATGGACTGCAACCTTGGAAACTATGTACCAATACGTCAGCACTGTCATACCCAAAATAATCCCTTGGAAGTGTCTTCCTTTACATTGTGATTCCAACTTTTATTTCTGGTTCTTATCTCCAGTTCCACTGCTTTGCTGCAGGACTTGAGGACTCTGACGCTCTTCCTCTTCCCTAAACCTCATCGCCACTGTTTTAACCCTGATCTCCAAAACCCACTGCAACTGTGCTTCCTCCAAAGAATCTTGTTTGGGTTTGTTTTTTTTTCCATTTTTCCTTAATTATCCACATCTGTGGAAATAATTATTTCTTCCCTTAGAAAAAATGAAGGGCAAGCAATGTCACAGAAGAAGAGGCTGCCTGCCTCACTGTCTGTCATGACTCTTCATCACTACCATATATCCACATACTTTACATCTTACGTTAGACCCGATGCGGTTCCCATTGCTCAGAGAAATCAGCCTACTAGAAACCACTGCAACAGCTGGCGCAGGGTCTGGCCCACAGCGGGGATTATATCAATAGTTTCTCTACCACAGTCCCCTTACGGCTTTCAGGAAGCTAGAACAGTCACATCTACCAAAGTCTCCCCCACAATATATGAGTTTCAGTCTCATCTTTGAGACACTCACATTGAAGAGCAGGGAAGGTACAGGTGTGAACCGCTCCACATGAATCATGCAGATGGCATCAGGGAGGTGGCCTTCTCGTGAGCCCACAAAGAAAAGCCTGTTTAGGAAGATAGGAAAGGCTAAGGGAAGTGTGGGCATGGGGTCAGCCTGGCCTGCCACATAGCCTCCCTCTTTGCCATCCCTTTGAAAGATGTGAACACTACAAAATGGAGTAAGAACTGGAGGCTGCCACTGGGAACAAGAAAGGTTGGAGAAGACAGGTGATTCTAAAGTCCAGGGCCTATAAGTTGTACCACCTCCTGCCATGGCTCTTAGGAATACCCAACCTGGCCAGCAGAAGATGGCCCTCTTACCTAGAAGCAGCCACAATGGAGGCATTGAGGCCACCAAAGCAAGATAATGCAACTGCCAGTGGAATTGTCCAGTTGAATATTCCAAAAATCTGGTCTGCAAAGGTCTAAGGGAAAGGAATGGAAAACAATTATTAGAAGAATCTAGCTAGGTGTGGTTGCAAATGCTTGTAATCCCAGCACTCAGGAGGCTGAGGCACGAGAACCGTTGCAAGTTTGAACCAGCCTGGGATACAAAGTGAGCTCAAGGCCAGCCTAAACTGCACAGTGGAACCCTCTCTCAAAGACAGACAGACAGACAGACATAAATAAATAAATAAATAAATAAATAAATAAATAATAAAGGGATTAAAGACATGAGCAGGCTTGCCCCTAGATTCCTACTTTCAGAAGTTGAAACCTTCCATAATGGGCTAACAGGACTTTTGCAAACCTAGTATCCTAAATGGGCTTCTACCCTTTGTCAAAGGCTATCAAGAACAGATACTTCCAGAAGCCCACCATGCACCATTGTCCTCCTGTAAGTAAAAGTCCTTTACCACAGCAACAGCGTCACTGGCCAAGATGTCCTTCAAGTCTAGCACAGTGTAATAAGCCACGTTGGTCAAGATGTAGATGATGGTGACGATGGGCATGGAAATGCCAATGGAGAGGGGCAGGTTCCTGCAGCCAAACACAATAAAGGACACATCAGTCACACAGCTGCATCCCTCTGTTAATCCTTAGTCTTTGCAGGACACCGGAGACTCCACTAAATTTCCCCAGTGCCTTTGTCCTTGAGGTTGTCTAGAACACAGACTGAAACTCTGAACTCTTAAGAACTAAGGAACATTATGGGACAAGGAAAATCACATTAGAAAAAATGGCTACTCGAAAAAAGAAAAGGGTAGAGAGGGGTGAGGGATTTACCAAGAACGATGTCAGCATGATTGTTCTCAGGAAGATAGTTCAGAAAGACAGCAATGATTTTGTTTCTATATCCAAAGACCTGGATTCTTTCTCTAATAAGATTATAAATGTTGGAAGTTCTGTTTTAAGGTTAAGAAATACAGCTGAGCATGGTGCTTCCCTCCTGTAATCCCAGCACTCAGGAGGCTGAGGCAAGAGGATTGCCCAGAATTTGATGCTAGCCTGAACTACACAGCAAGACCCTGTCTCAAAAAAAAAAAAAAAAAAAAAAATCGAAGGAAAAAAATGATTGAGAAATACAAACTAGGCATGGTGGCACTTACCTGTAATCCCAGACTCAGGAGCCTGAGTCAGGAGGAGCACCGTGAGTTTGAAGCCAGCCTGGGCTACACAGAAAGACCCTGTCTCAAAAAGGAGATAAAAAGGGCCAGCCATAGATCTCTTAAGGTCCCCCTAGACCAAAAAAGTAATCCTTGTATCTTGGGACAGTGGACGGGACGCCAAAAAGAAGAGGGGCAAATCCTCACGTCATTCAGCTTGTGTCCAGTAGGTGGAAGCACCATGCAGCCCTTGATTCCTGCTCCACAGCCCTTGACTACCTGCTCCACAGGCTGCGACTAGCTGTGGACCAGGAGTGCATTGTCCTAATGCTGAGAGGAGTTCACTGGTGAGAGGGCTGTTACTCTTTTGCAACTTTACAGGCATCCCACTCCCTGGCAATCTTAGTGTCCAGATTCATAGTATTTTGGAGCCAGGAAAGGTCCTAGAGATTCTATAATTCAACCTCTTCCATAATGAAGCAGGCAAAAAGAAGGCCAGGCAACACCCTCAAGGTCATTGGACAAATCCGTGGGAAGACCAGCTCAGGCCCTCTGGCTCCCTGGCCAGTGTTCTCTTCACCTTGCAAGACCACAAGGCACTTTGCAGTAATGTTCAGGTGACTGAAACAATACCACGCTGTCCGTAGAAATTAGAGAATCAAAGGGAACCGAAGGAAAACAGGAATGTTTCTGGAAGTCAGTGACCTAACATTCTCTACATAGGAATAAAGGGTGAGAGTACCAAGAAAAAAAAAAAAGATTTCTTTTTTCTTTTTTGAGAAAAGGGTCTCGGTGTTTTGGCCAGGCTGGTCACAAAACTCCTGGGCTCAAGCAATCCTCCCATCTCGGTCTCCAGTGGCGGGGCTACAGGCATGTGCCTCCATACCTGGCAAGCAGCATTTATTTTAAATGCACACACAAGCACACAGCACAACTGGCAGGGATGACTTTACAAAGAGTTCTCAAGAACTTCACATCTCGGCTCTATTACAGGCTCATGGACCAGTTAAATCTCAGGACCTCAGGCCTCTCACACATTACAATAGGGCTCACGAAACTGGCCCCATGGCAGCTGTGGCATGTTGCCTGGCACATGGTAAGAACTCATTAAATGATGATGGCTGTCGGCACTATGAAAAATCAGCGGTGAGACACCTACCTCTCGGGATTCTTGATCTCTTCAGTGACATAGTTGAGGGTATCCCAGCCTGAGTAGGAGAAGAGAGCGGAGTACAGTGCCAGGGCAATGTCCCCCACTGCAAATGATGAACCCTCAAAGGAATTCTCCAAGTTAGCTGAGGCTCCTGGAACCCAAGCACAGTGAAAGGCAGAAGGGTTAGTGCTTCTTTCCCCCAACTTCAAGATGGCCCAGGAAAGGTGTAGAATGCTAGGTACAGCAGTAGCAGCAGATGAACGGTTTACAGCACCTGAGATTGGTGTAAGGACAGGGGGCAGAAGAGGCATCTACCAAAGGGCCAGCAGATAGAGAATGGCACGAATGGGAATCTTGACAGAAAGCACCCAAGCAGCTCTAGGATTAAAAACCACCTCAGAGCAGAAGGGCCGGAGAACAGGAACTGCGCCCTGCTCTACTCAGAGTGCCCGATGCCTTTCTAGCTCAGGTTAGGGCTGGCACGGGGAGGAGCAGGACAGGACTCAGGATGCCTGGGTCAAGAGCAGTTAGAGGGTAGGTTTCACACTT
Organism: Dolichotis patagonum; assembly: GCA_004027295.1. Taxonomy (NCBI): domain Eukaryota; kingdom Metazoa; phylum Chordata; class Mammalia; order Rodentia; family Caviidae; genus Dolichotis; species Dolichotis patagonum. The sequence continues at coordinate 18,244 of PVJX010018140.1, forward strand.
GGAAAGCAGAGAGGAGAGGGACAAGGAGTTCATTCCTGACCCTTGCCCACTCCCAGAGGCAGAGCAGTCAGCAAGAGTACTAAGCTCAACAGTCTATAATATAAAGCCAACTCCCAGAGTACGGCTGCCGGCTCTTTCGCCAAGATCAGCCTCCTCCAGAGACAAGTTAAAGACAGCTTTTGGGTCGGTTGGCCTGTGTACAAATGTCAGCGCCTCTCTTAACCACTAGCCATTTGGGAAGATACTGAATTCTACAGCCTGTTTCCTCAGTAATAAAAAGGGAATCTTAACAGTTCCTATTAAGTCGGGTTATTGAAAGACTCAAATGAAGTAATGCACGAAGTGTACTTGGAAGAGTGCGGCTCACAGAAAATGCTTAACAAGTGTTAGTTGCTATTATTTCTTACCCTGGCCAAGTCTAACAATGCCTGCAATGATGACCGCAATCAGCGCCAATACTTTAGCATAGGTGAAAATATCTTGTACCAGGGTTCCCCACTTGACATAGGCACAATTAATGAAGGTTAAGAGACCTGAAAGAAAAATAATACTGATTGGTGACTGACCCTTCCCACCCAGAAGCCCTTAGGCTCCCAAACAATATTTCTAACACCAGTCACCAAGATGCACCCTTGGGCCAAGAAAGCTCATGTCTCAGTTCTGGTCTGCTCTGTATGAGAAACCTCTGCCCCAGAATGTCCTTGCCATTATCATTCAAAGGTATCTGCAGGGCACTGTACGACACACTACCACATACCTGTCCCCCCGCCCCTAGCACCTTATACAGGAGACAACGTGATCATAGCCTTGCTTACACAGGAAAGTGTGGCAAATTCCTAACCACGGCAGTGGGAGGCCATTAGTAAGCTGCGTGAGGGTGGTGATGTGTTTCAGGTCTTGGCTCTTAGGTCAGTCTCTCATCATACACTCCAACCCCTATCCCCACACAAGAGCTCCAGCGCCCACCACTCTGACTTCAGTATTCCTGTTAACCTTCAAGAGTCCGGCTGTGACTTAGCCAGTGTTTGGCCAGCAGGTCAGGATGTGTGGCCAAGCATTAGGCTGGAGGCCACACTTCCTGCCCACTGCCTGCCAGCTCAGCTGCTTGTTTTTGTGATTTAAAAGATTCTTGCAGCTAATAGCAACTCCAATAGAATGGGGATAGGACATTTCTTCTTGCCTGGACGATGCAGAAGAGCCATTCACATTTCTCAAGACCTTCTTCCCTGTGGTAGAGGCAATCCCTTTACCCAAGTGAGCATCTGTAGAGTTTAGAGACCATCCTTAAAAAGCCAGAGTTCTTAATAGTGGTCTCCACAAGGCCTGAATTTCTTTGCCAAAGTATTGTGTCTATATGATTATATACATCTTTATTTAAAAAAAAAAAGTCTACAACTTTCATGAGAATCTCAAGAGAAATGGCTGAGGATATAGCTCAGTGGCTGAACATGTGCTTAGCATGCCCAAGGTCCTATGCTCTATCCTCAGCACCAAACAATCATCATCATCATCATCATAATTTAGAGTATCTATTAACTGCCTCCCAAAAAAGTTACAATTCATTCATTACTTTAAAAGAAAGTCAAGAAGGAAAGTCCTCACATGCTATGAGGTTGACCAGTAATACCAAGATGTAGCAGGGAAGACAGAAACAACTGGGGTACAAGTACCTTTTGCTGGCCCCTCAGCTAGATCTTTTGCTGGCCCTCAGGCATGCAGACAGGCACAGCAAACATCTTCCTCTTCGTGAGTGACACGGCGAATCACTTCCAGGCCTCCTCCTCCCGAACCCCGATATGAAACACCATAGGACTGCTTGGTTTCTTGGTTTCTTGGGGGTTGCTTGCTTGCCTGTGAGGGTCTCACTATATACTTCAGATTGCACTTGATCTTACTATGTAGCCAGGTTGGCCTCAAACTTTTGGTGATCCTCCTGGGCCAGGATTACAATGTGCCACCACACCCACCTCAGGAATGTTTACTATAAAGACCTTCTCCCAAGGGCTCCAAGGGCCAGAGCAGCCTCACTGTCTTACCGTGGAGAAAGGGTAGGTTTATCTGTTCCAGGCCACCAGTGCTGTCACAAACCACTCCCTGCCTGAGCTCTCCTCACAGCACAAAGGCCTTCAGTGTCCCCACTCTTCCTGTTTTGTTGCTTGCTGGCCTCATCCGTTCTGGACCAGAGAGGACTTCATTCTGAGAAGCAGGAAAGACGGCTCTCTCCCTCCTTCCCTCAACCTTCCTCCTCCCCACCCCCATCCTACTCCCTACCAGATTCTTTTCTGTTCTTCCAGAGAAGGGACATTCCTGTCCCATTTAAAAGCTCGCCCTTCTGACTAATAAATAAGATAATAAACAACAAACCTTTTCCTAGGGCTGAGCAAAATGCACATGCCAGGCCATCCCAGTGCTAAGTTAATAATTAAAGACACAGTGGACAGTCTCCCCAGGCATCCTGCAAAATGAGCAAAGTGCCTGTATCTTGCCCTCTACAAATCTGTCAAATCTGTTGATCTTCCTCAACCAGTCATCCATTCCTTTCTACCCACTGCACTTCTACCTTCTCCCATCCTGTAACCCTGCCCCTCCCTGCCAGGCTCCACTCCCACCTCATACCTCAACACGGAGCAGGTGTCCCACCAGAAACATCGGTGCAAGTGTGCTGCCATGCACAGGGGAACAGGATGCACTAGTGCAAATTCCTGGTTGACCTTCAAGGTAACCAGGGCTCAACCCGCCAAATCAAATAGACCCAGGGGCCTAGTTCTAATTCACAGTCAAAGTCTGCAGCTGTGCGCCTCAAGGTCTCCTCTCAGGTCCCTCGGGTGTGGGCAGGGAGGACAGCATTCCTGCACCACTCTCAGCAATGAGGATGCAAGATTGTTTCTACTTTGACCCTACTCTTTCTCTACTGCCACACCCACACATTTGACCCTTTTTGTACCCTACTACCCTCTTCCCCCAACTCCTGAGCTAATTTCTTAGTCACAGACCTGCCATCTTGCCCTGATCTGCTCTTTATTGATACCGAGGACTCAGTGTGAAGGAGGAAGGGGCCCTGTGGAAAGAACGAAGAGTAGAGGGAACGGCCTAGAGAGCCGGCCAGCACTGACCCAGAGCCCAGCGCCCTCCAGGGCCTGCGGGATCAGGAAATGGGCATGGCAGGTGGCTGCACCAGCCTGGCTATCTGTCTTCGTCCCAGCGGACACAGCTGCCTGGTGGCCCCAGAGCCCCAAGTGCACTGCTCTTCAAGTACAGCTCAACCTCCTGCCTCAGAGTCAGGGCCAAGAGGGGACCATGGGCTCAGAAAACAGAGGTACCTGCAGGTTAACCTCAGGGACTAAGATGCCTGACTCCGCTACCTCTAGAAGCAAGTCAGTCCCTGTCCAGTTCTAGACCAAGTCCACATGAGGATGGCCTAAAATGACTTCCAGCCCTTGATCCAGGAGCAAGTCCATTCCTGATTTAACCCCAGGGGAAGGAAGAAACTGCTGCAAAGATTTCATTCCCATAGCATCTAAAGAGATGCTCCATTCAAGATATCAAACCCTGCCTACGTGGGGTCTCCGGGAACCAGAGGCTGGCCCTAGCACTAGGGCCCAAGGTCAACTCTAGAATAAAACCCAGAATTCAACATGCCAGGTTGATTGTTTTGTTTTGTTTTGTTTTGTTTTTTTGAGACAGTCTACCTACACAGCCCAGGCTGGCCTCAAGCTCACTGTGATCCTCCTGCCTCAGCCCCCCAAGTGCTGGGGTTGTAGGCATGTAACACTGGCAGGTTGATTCAGAAAGGAACAATGCTTTCAGGCCCAGCCTGGATCACTGTCTAGGATTGGTTTAGATACTCACACTAAACAGTCCCTGAAAAAGAACATTATATCTACAGTCTGCTGGATGTGGTAGCACATGCCAGTAATCCCAGCCATTCAAGAGGCTGAATCAGAAGGGTAGCAAGTTTGAGCCCAGCCCGGGCTATTTAGTAATTCAGAAACACCCTAGGCCAAGCATGGTGGAACACACCTGTAATCCCTGTAATCCCAGCACTCAAGAAGATCGCAGTGAGCTGGGGATTTAGCTCAGTGGCATAAGCACCTGCCTGGCAAGTGTGAGGTCGTGAGTTTGATCCCCAGTAACCACCCCCCCAAAAAAAGAAAAGAGGCTCGTGGCAAGTTCGAGCCCAGACTGGGCTACGTAGTGAGTTCAACACTAGCCTGAACTAAGTACCAAGACCCTGTCTCAAAAAAACCAATAGAGGAAGAGAGAAAAGTGAGAAAGGGGTGGGGCAAAATAAAAATATTATTAAATGTTAAAGGACTGGAGACGTAGCGCAAAGGCCTTGCATTCAAACCCCAGTACTGCACAAGAAAAAATCCCATCTGCCTTTAAGTCTGCTCCCCTAGAGGATAAAAGCTCAACTTTTCGACTCTTTACAGGACAAACATGGCTTCCAGACACTCAGCCCCACTCCAGGCCCCGCTTTGACATTTACTGGGGCTGGGGGTGCCTCCATGGAAACACAGGGTCCCGCGGAAGCCTCAGAGCATGTGTGGACACAGAGTCTGAACCCCTTACCATTCCTGTTTCCCCAACCTCAAACTGATGAGCATTTTCCTCCAGCTCCTTTTGGGACCTGAAAAAATGATTTTTAAGCCTGATATTGGACTTTACATTCATTCTTGGTAGCTTTTCTCTGAGATTTTAGTGCACCACTCCCACTTATACTGGAAATACTAGAGGTCCCCGCCCATCCCATCCCCCCCCACTTGTATCAGTTCAAACCCCTTCAAATTTATAAAATCTGCTTTTGTTTGTTTGTTAGCTTGTGTGGATGTTGTGGCGAGGAAGCCCAGCCACTGCTCTGGCCTTGGAGGAACCCGATCCTCCTCCACGGAAGCTCAGCTTCAGGAGGGAGGCACAGGGAGCGCTGAGGGAGGATGGGGACACCCGCCCAGCCAGCCAGATAGGCTGAATCAGCCTGGCGATCAGTGGGGCGACAGATGGCACAGCCAGATTACCTTCGTGTTTGTTTATTTATTTGTTTGTTTGTTGGGGTTTTTTTGACACAGAGTATCACTCTGTAGTTCAGGCCGTTCTTAAACTCACTATGTAGCCCAGGCCAGCCTTGACATCCGGTGAGCCTGTCTCAGCCTCCCAAGTGTGGGGATTACAGGGGTGCACCACCCCACCCAGCAACTAAATCTGCAGATTTGATTAGCAGTTCACAGAAGTCACAGTACAAATGTTGACTAGACACCAAAAAATGCATTATAGTGTTCAAAAAATGTGTTAATAATTATTTCTAGAAGTCACAGCAAAAAAAAAAAAAAAAAAAAATCAATGTTCAGTAGGACCAGCAGCGTCCTCAGGTCTTTTCCTAACGCAGATTCCTCTGAGTTGCTGTAACTCCACAACATCACGCAACTGGTAAATAACCCACCAGACTGTACATTTATCTAGTTTCCCTTTTTTCACCTTGTGAACAGAAGTACGTTTCCTAGAGAACTTCCTCTGCTCTAACAATCTCATGCTGTTATCAAATGATCCGAATGAAATTCGTACACATTTATGCTAGCATGTTCCAGCTCCATCCTTGTAAAATAGTCAAAAAACTAGAAACAACCCAAATGCTCCCAACAGCACAGTAAATAGATAAATTCAGTGGAAGACTAAAAAAGCAAGAACAGGCTGGGGATTTAGCTCAGCGGCATAAGCGCCTGCCTTGCAAGCAGGCAGTCGTGAGTTCGATCCCTGGTACCGATAAAAAAAAACAAAAAGCAAGAACAATCAATCTACCACTACAGACAAAACTACAGACGAATCTCCAACACATTTAATGAACATGCCAGGCACAAAAGCATACACATGATGTTCATTCACACAGGAAATCAGACAGGTGTGGTGGCCTCACCTGCCATGCCAGCACTTGGGAGGCTGAGACAACGAAACTGCTTTCTTCAAGCTCAAGGCCAGACTGGGGCTACGTAGTGAGTTCAAATCCAGTCTGGACTACATGAGAGCCTGTCTCAAAAAAAAAAAAAAAAAAAAACCACCCCAACACAAGAAAGCAGGCAAACCTTTGCCACTATTAGTCCAAATGGTGATTTTCTTCTCCATAGTGTGGGAGAGGGGCAGGGACTAGGAGAAATACAGGAGGGGGCCAGGGGCCGGTTTCTCCGTGTAGATGATGTTGGACACACCTACTGACTTTGTGAAAAATCTATACCCTTGCAACACATGCCTTGGTCCTTCTGTATTTGATGCTGAAAAAAACTAAAACTAAACCCAAAAATGAGCACGGTACATTCTAAGTCGGTGCGTACTTTTCCTTTGGGAAAATGTACAAATTGGAGCACACAAGAGCCCTCCCACGGCACCTTGTGATAACCCTTCTCCCCCAAGGTGAGCAGGTAGGAGTACGGATAGGCTGGCATCTCTGTGTCCCTGCTGAGACCTGGGCCACAACTGTGTAGCAACAAGAAACTTCTCCTGTTTAAGTATAAGAGAAACCTACCTGTAGGCAGAGAACTCAAAGTAGTACTGGGTGGTACATTCATTTCATGTGTTGGAAAACAAAGACAGAAGAAAGTAAAATCCTTTGACAGGCTTCAGTTCCTTGGTGAACTGAAATTGCCTTCTCACTGCAATCAAAAGAATCCAAATGGGGCCTTGGTGGAGGGGGCAGGCATCCCTACTATAGCAAACCCTCATACAAGTCTGGCTTTTTCTGATACACATATCCTGGCTCTGCTAGCAAATCCATCACTTTTGAACAATTCATTCACTATCACACTCTGATCAGTATCACTGATGGCTAAGAAATTGCTTCTTTCTTACAGTAAAGGTCAAATGTGTTTATCAGCCTTATGGATAGTATTTGCAGGTATGAGTTCAAACGCTTCAGTCCCGGGCTTCTATCCTGTTTCTCTAAATGTACTACTGAGCAAGTCCCTACACCTACCTTTATTCTTCTGCTTATATAATACCCGGTAGACTCCAAAATGCTGGGGGGATTTTTCTCTTTGCGTTTTTCTCTTTGCCTCCAAAATTTCAGTTCATATTAATCATCGCTCTTACTATCACTCTGAAATTCATTCTACCCCTTTTCCACGTCCATCTTTCTGGTATCCACAATTTACAGTCAGGTACTCTGTCCTGCATTCTTTATGATTTCATACGCACAGTCTTCAATTGAAGAAGAGATAGCTGGGTGTGGTGGCACACTTCTGTCATCCCAACACTCAGGAGGTTGAAACAGGAGGAACACTGAGTTCAAGACCAGCCTGGGCTATATAATGAACTCAAGGCCACCCTGAACTACAAAGCAAGACCCTGTCTCAAAAACTAAAGAAAGAAAGAAACAAAGAAAGAAAGAAAAAAGGGAAGGGAAGTGGAGGGAAGGGAAGGGAAGGGAAAGGAGAAAAGAGAAAAAAAGAGAAAGGAGAAAAGAGGAAAGAGGAAAGAGGAAAGAGGAAAGAGGAAAGGAAAGGAAAGGAAAGGAAAGGAAAGGAAAGGAAAGGAAAGGAAAGGAAATGCATTACTACCTTGAACTTCGGCGGCACCAGTGCACACTAGGGTACCCTCTGACAGGGACCTGATCCATCCTGCAGCAGTCCGCAAGGACCGCAATGCACAGGCTAAACTGGCATAATGAGCTTGTGTTCACATGCTGCTCAGAAAAGCCACATGTACGTAGGCGGGGCCTACGTACAGTTGGAGGCACACAGTTTAGAGAGAACAGCCAAGCCCCTTTTCTGCTGTGCTCAGGCCTGCCAGCGTCCTGGGGCCTGCAGAATAATCTACCACTGCTGTTTTCTCAGATGGTCCAGATTTAAACTCTATGGAAGAGCCCCAGACGTGTTGCCTAGGCCCAGAAATCTCAAGTTTCTCCTCCTTCCTTTTTTCTGCTGTAGTCCAACTGGGTGGGTAGGTGGGTGAGTGGGTAGATGGTTTCTCTACTGCTGTCTGGAAATGCTCTCTATACCTTAAAATCACATTCTATTCCCCATCTCCTTGTTATATTATTTCTTTACCACTCCCAAGGTCAGCTCTTTCTCTGAGATAACAGACAGCCCTCAGACTTTCCCTTTTCATGTTATAGACCCGTGTCACCTCCTCAGGCATCACAGGTGAGATCAAGAAGACACACAAAGCACACACCCAGTGGCTCACAGGATCAGACCTCTCCCACTGTCCTCTCCGGAACTCAGTTAGCATTTTAGTGCCTGTGGCCCTGATCTACCTTGGGGAGAGCCAGGGAGTTGGTCCCAGAAGGCTCTCAAATCCACACCCCCTCCATACTCTTCTAGTCCTTACGAATCGGATCCTCGTTGTTTGCTTGCTTAGGTTCAGCTCAAGTGTTCCGAAGCCAGGCACCAAGCCTTGAGTGGGCTTCAATTCCTGGTTCAACTCTTAGTACCAAAAAAATTACATGGGGGAATTTGTCACCCAGGCTCACCCAGAAGTTCAGATTCAGGAGGTCTGGGGCAGAGTGGGACAACCCAATGGTCTGCCCGCTGCTCACTAAGGTGAGTATGGGAAGTAACCTCCTCGCCAACCTGGGATGGCTCTTGGGAAAATGCTTCAAAGAGAAGCAACTGGCTTCCAAAGGGGAGGTTCAAAGGGCGAAAAATCAGGCGGAGGCCAGGCATCGGGCTGTTCCACCTCATTAGTCACAGTACATGAGGTCAATCATTCTGGTCAGGAAAAGCTGCACAAGGACACGTGGCCCAGGCCCTCAGACAGACACACAGAGATCCGAAGTCCTTTATAGTCCACTGTGGCTCAGGCAGGCTCAGAATAAGCTGTCTGCCCTCTCTTCTGCCCTGTTTCCAAAGCAACCCTCAACCCTCCTCTGAGATCCGCAAATGTGAAGTGCACATCTCAGCCAAGTTGAACCTGGAAACCTGTCTTCTGTGTATTCATCCAGCTGACATTTATGCATCCAACCTACTAGGTTCACAGGGCAGACGCGAGGGACACAAAGAACCTACCTGCTCCCTGCAGAACAGTATTCTATGCTGGGCATGGTGGTTCCCACCTGGAATCCCAGCACTCAGAGGCCGAAGCAGAAGGCTAACCATGAGACCATTGTAGGCTACATAATAAGTTCAAGGCCGGCCTGGACTACATAGCGAGACTCCGCTTTAAAAAACAAACAAAAACACTACTTTGTTCTCTGGAAGCCTGAAAAAGCGCTACTGACTAACTGGTACAGAGAGCAAACTAAAGACACGGGAAGTAAGTATTGCCCTGTTAACAATAGGCAAAAAAAAAAATCAGACCAAAATAACTAGGTTACAGCGTGGGCAAGGGTAGGCAAGGCAAGACAGGAAGAGATGAGGATGCTGATGGTGGGTCCTGGGGAGAGGACAGCTAGGTGCAGCTGGACTGCAGGACAGTTATGCTCCACCTCCCCTGCCAAAGCTCACTTTCCTATCTGATCATCGAGCTATTATAAATTTAAATGGCTTAAAAAAATAAAAATAAAAAACTGGGCATGATGGCTCATGCCTGTAATCCCAGCACTTGGGAGGCTGAGGCAGGAGGATCATTGTGAATTTGAGACCAGCCTGGGCTACAAAGTGAGCTCAAGGCCAGCCTGAACTGCACAGTAAGAACTTGTCTCAAAAAGACAAAAAATAAAAATATAAGTAAATAAATAAATGGCTTTGGAGTCATCTAAAGACAGACTGTAGAAATTAAAGTTCATAAAAATGAATAAAGGGCTGGGGATTTAGCTCAGCAACACAAACACCTGCCTGGTGACCGTGAGGTCGTGAGTTTGATCCCTACTATCAAAAAAATAAAAATAAAAAAATAAAAATGAATAAAATGCCCCTGGGTGTGGTGCCACAGAACAGCAATGCCAGGACTTTGAAGGCTGAGGCAGGAGACTCCCTTTGCATTTGAGGGCAGCCTGAACCACATAGTGAGTTCAAGGTCAGCCTAAATTACAGAATGAGACCCTGTCTTACAAAATAAAAACACAACAAAAGAAAAAATGAGTAAGACGCAAATGATTGTGGATATAAATTACAGTAGGACATACCATTTCTGACTGACAATTATGGGCTAGATAATTTACATTTTATAGATATATTTATATATGATATACATCATCTAAGTTACCCTGACAGAGAGTAGATTTTATTATCTTCGTAGTACAATTGAGAAAGCTGAGGTCCCTTAATCAGTGGCCAGTTCCGAAGTCTACGACCATTTCGCCACAGTGCCCAGCTCCCTAACTGTGGGCAAGGGCATGCCCCAGGAGCGGGATTGTCTCCTGCTGTGGTAACAGACACATTCCTGGCTGCAGAGAACTGGAGCAATCTCCAAAGAGCTCGGAAAAGCCAGAATAACTAGAAAAAAAGAGCAACCATTTCCATACCCCTGGACTGGACAAGGTAGAAAGGATCCTTCAGAAGTAAGCACTCACCGGATGGCTCACACCTATAACTCAGCCCTCAGGAGGCCGAGGCAGGATCAAGGCGGGGTCAAGGCCAACCTGAACTACATAGGGAAACCCTGTCTCAAAAAACAACAAAAGTCAGAACTCCCCCATTCAGGCAGAGGCTGATGACCAGAAGAGAAACAGCCTCCCTGAGATTTGGTGTCCACACACTGAAATACAGCAACATGAGGAAGAGAAGAAGGAGGGAAAGTGGGTCCCCAGGGGCTGGCAAGGATCTGAAGTGAGAACTGAAGCCCATGGGGAGAGCAAAATGAGAGAAACACAGAAGGAGGTAGCTTTGGCACTTTCTTCCCGAGCCCGGCTCCAACCTACAGACACGTGGTGATTACTGGCAACCCCAGAGGCCTCCACATAGAAATGCACCAAAGGACGAGAGAAGCGCACACAGCAGACTGAGGTGGCTGGTTATTTGGGTTAGAGTATTCCACAGAAGAGGGCGATTGGCCCTTCCATTTTGGAGAGGGGCCAGCTGAGCACAGAACTCAGAACAGCTTCAGGCTGGCTCCACCTAGAGGCTCCCAGTGTCAGAGTGAGGCAGAACTAGATCAAGATGGCAGGAGTCAGGCAACTGAGTTCAAACTGTAAGGAAGCTGAGTTCAAAACAGCAGGAGGCACAGTGTTACAGACTGCACAAATCAGGTTCCAGTCTCATAGCCGGAAACCAGCCTAACCTGGCACATGCCTGAAATCCCAGCACTAGAGAGGCTGAGGCGGAAAGATCATTGTGAGTCTGCGGCCAGCCCACACTGCATAGTGAGACCCTGTCTCAAAAAAAAAAATTTTTTTAAGTTAAATTTAAAAAAGAAACCAGCCTGCACTTCTAAACTTCAGTGGAATTAAAGGTGCAGGCATGCTGGGACCACCCACTACCCCACCACAAATCCACGGCTAGTTTCCTGGGATGAAACAACACAGACCTGGGCTCTCTGCCCACTCTGTCTACCACTGACAACAAAGACACATGCTAGGGTAGACACTGTTTTTTCTTCTTTCTTTTTCTTTTCTTGTTTTTGTTTTCTTTTCATTTTTTTTGATTGCTTGTTCTTGTTTTTGTATGAGTATGGACATTGTTTCTAGTCTTTTGTTGTTCTTATTCTATTCTGTTCTTTCTTTTATCACTTCCTTCTCTCTTTTCTTCCTCTCTTCCTTATCAGTTTCTCAAGGTTCAAATAATCTTCCTTTATCCTCCAGCCGTGCTTCTAATCACTTCCTATTCTTCTAGTTCTCAATTGGTCCCCTTAACCCCTTTTAAATTTTCTCCCATGAGTGTGACATTACCATGTTGAGGGATATATACTGTATACAATTTTCTGGTTTGTTCTAGATTTTCTCATATAACCACAAATATAGTTCACATGGTTAAAGGTGACAAATTAATAGTTACCACATTTTGTCATTTTCTAGGCTGTGTCTGATGTTATTGCTATTGTTAATTAGTCAAGGTAACATAATTTTTCTTATCAGTTGTTCTTCCTGGTATGCCAATGCTAAGATTGCCTAAGGGTCATAAAAAATAGTATAGGGCAGTGCCAAAGAACCAGGGGCTCGGCCAAATAGGCAACAACATCTCAACCTCAATAAATGGAGGGAGGATTACAACAGACTCAACACCCAAAAGGCAGCTACATCTGGAAGACATCTCTGAGAAGTAGTCATTTCCTAAAGGCTCTAAATACTGTCAATAAAGTTAAATGCTATAAGCAATTCACAAGCATCAAAAGAGGAATTAAATGAAAAGAAAAAATAGAAAATGAGAAGACACTTAAGCAAGATGGAACCCCATATCTCTAGCTCACCAAAGACAAACCAGGAGGCAATGAGGTGGAACAATTTGAAGCCACCCACCTGGACTCTCAGAAGTGGGAACAGCAGAAGTAACAAAGCAAACGATGAAGGATGTCCAACAAAAGAAAGAAACAGAATTCATGAAACATATTCCAACAGATATTCAGGAGATTTCAAATTCTACTGGAAGCATATGCAGCACAATGAGCCAATGTGAGGACAGAATCTCAGATACAGAAAACAGGATTGCAGTCAGTGATATAAAAAGAAAGATTTCTTAAAAACAGCACGGGACCAAGAAAAATCAATCCAACAGCTGCTAGATGATGCAAAGAGTAGCAATGTAAGACTGACCAGAGAAATGAAAAAGCAAGTCTACCAATACAAAATACCTGTTCACAAACATCATGGCAGAAAACAAGGAAAAAGAATTTGACACACAGATAAGTGAGGCATACAGAACTCCATTAGCCATGATTAAAAAAAACCCACACCAAGGCACATAAATCAAGATTTCAGAAATGCAACAGAAGAACAGAATATTAAAAGCTGTTTAAAAAAATAAGAAGAAGAAACAAACCACCTATAATAGAAAGCCCACCAGAATCACAGCAAACTTGTCAACAAAACAAGCAAGTCAAACAAAGTTTGGAGTAAAATATTCCAAGCACTAAAAGAAAACAATCTCCAACCCAGACCCATGTATCCCACAAAACTATCTTCCAAAATTAATGGAGAAATAAGATACTTCCATCACAAAGAACACCTGAAGAAATTCATGACCACCAAACCAGCACTCCAAAATACTCTGAAGGACATTCTAGAAAGATATAACAAGGACTGTAACTCCATGAATCCCAACAGAATGAGTCCAACAGATAAGACTAGTAATTAAACAGAAGAGGAAAAAAGAAACCAACAAGAAAATAATATGACAAGGATAAATCAATACAGGTCAATTATAACTATCAATGGAAATCGTCTCAATTCACCAATTAAAAGAAACAGACTGGAAGAATAGATCAAGAAGCAAGATCCAACAACGTGCTGCATACAAGAAACATATTTAATTAAAACCTAAATTCATAGACTAAAAGTCAAAGGATGGAAAACAATACTCCATGTGACAGGAACCCAGAAGAAAGCAGGGATAGCTATTCTATTCAATTGGATTTCAAGCCAAGACTGATTAAGAGAGACAAAGGGGTACTATAGCCTTATAAAAAGAACAATGCAAGAGGAAGAGATAACAGTCATAAAAATATATCCACCATATACCAGCACACCCACCTATATAAAACAAACGTTGACAGACATGAAAAATAAAATAAGTACTAATAAAATTGTAATGAAGGACATCAATACCCACTGTCACAAGTAGATGGATCACCGAAGCAAAAAGGGAGACAAAGAAATACTATATCTGAACCAAACTGCTGAACAAATGGACTTAGTAGACGTCTGCAGAGTGCCCCGCTCCACAACATCAGAATACACATTCTTCTCATTTGTACATGGGACATTCTACAAAATAGACCACAGACTGGCTCATAGAACGTGTTTCAGTGACTGCAAAGGAACTGAAATTATCCCATGCATACTATCTGACCATAGTACAATGAAATTGAAAAGCAATTGCAAAAAAAAACACAAAAAGCATAGAAATTAAATGACACTCTCCTGAACAGCCAGTGGGTCACAGAGAACATTAAAGAAGAAGGTAGATAGTTTCCACAATTAAATCACAATGCCACAGGCTCGGGACGTAGCTCAGTAGTAGAGTGCTTACCTAGCGTGCACAAGTCCCCGAGTTCAATCACCAGGACCACGAAAATCAATCAATCAGTAAATAAGTTTTCCAATGCAGCATACCGGAATTGAAGGGATATAATGAAAGCAGTCTTATGAAGGATATTTATCGTGGTAAATTACCATATCAAGAAAACAGCTAGTTCAGATAAACAACCTACTGTTGAATCTCAAGCTCCTGGAAAAAAGAAAAGCAAGTCAAGCCCAAGGTTTAACTTGAGGGAAGAAATTATAAAGATAAGAGCAGAAATTACTGCAGTAGAAATTAAGAAAACAATACAGGGAATCAGTGAGTCGAGTTGGCTCTTTTAAAGAATAAATAGGCCAGGTTTGGTGGCATGGGCCTGTAACCCCAGCACTCAGGAGGCTGAGGCAAGAGTGTTGCTGTGAGCTTAAGGCCAATCTGGGCTACAAAGTGAGTTCAAGGTCAGCCTGAAATATATAGCAAAACGCTGTCTCAAAAAGACCAAAAAAAAAAAAAAAAAAGAAAGAAAAGAAAAAAGAATAAACATCAGCAAACCCTTAGCCAACCTTATCTAAAAAAGGAAACAAAAGACTCATCCATGCAATTAGGAATGAAAAGATCCTTCAGAAATCCAGAAAATCATGAATACCTACTTTTAGAACCTGTATTCTAATAAGATGGAAAACATGGAAGAAATGGACAGATTCCTAGATACATGTGAATCACCAAAGCTGAATTGAGAAGATATAAAATTCCAAATAAATCAGTATCAATAAATGAAACTGAAGACATACTTAAAAACTTACCAACAAAGAAAAGGCCAGGCAGGCATAGCCTGTAATCCCAGCACTCCGGAGACTAAGGCAAGAGGATCATTCCAGGTTCAAGACCAGCCTGGGCTACAAAGTGAGCTCAAGCCCAGCCTGAACTGCAGAGCAAGACCCTGTCTCAAAAAGACAAAGAAAGAAAGAAAGAAAGAAAAGAAAAGAAAAGAAAAGAAAGAAAGAAAGAAAGAAAGAAAGAGAAAAGCCCAGGCCCTGATAGATTTACCTCAGAATTCTGCAAGAAATTTAGAGACCTACTGCCACTACTTCTCAAACTCTTTAATGAAACTGAAAGGGAAGCAATACTCCCAAATTCATTCCTGAAAAAAAAGCATTACACTGATATCAGAACCACAGAAGGATCCAACCAAGAACAGAATCACATGCCAATCTCCCTAAGGAACATAAATGCAAAAATTCTCAAGATATTGGCAAACACCTTGCAGCAAATCATCACGAAGATTATATACCATAACAAAGTGGGATTCATCCTAGGGATGCAGGGATGGTTTGACATACATAAATCAATAAATGCAATACACCATATTAACAGAATCAAGGACAAAAATCATATGATCATCTCAACAGTGCAGAAAAATGGTCTGACACAGCCCGGCACCCATCTGTGATAAAAATAAAACTTCATGGGCTGGGGATGTCACTCAGCGGTATAAGCACCAGCCTGGCAAGTGCAAGGTCGTGAGTTCAATTCCCGGTACCAAAAAATAAATAAAACTCCATAGAAAATCAGAAATCTTTATCTCAATCTGATCAGACCCATCTGTGACAAACAGCCAACATCACACTTTTAGAGGACAAAAACTGAAATCTTTCACTCCGAAAGTAGGAACAAGACAAGGATGTCTGTCCACTATCTCCACTGTCATTCAATATAGCTCTGGGCACACTACCAGAGCAGCTAGAAAAGAGAAAGAAATAAAAGGAGTAAGAATAGGAATACGGAAGTTAAATTATCACTATTTGTGGATGACAATACTCTACCTAGAAGACCCCAAAAACTCCACCAAAAGACTTCTAGATTTAACAAGCAAATTCAGTAGCATAGCTGGCTACAAAGTTAACACTCAAAAATCAACAGCCTTCCTGTACAAGAATAACAAACTCACACAGAGAAATTAGAGAAACAGCACTTTTCACAATAGCATCCAAAAAAGTGAAATACCTAGCAATCAATCCAATGAAGAAAGTAAAAAGACCTCTATGCTAAAAACTATAGTACTCTGAAAAATGAGCCTTAAGGGGATATCACAAAATGGAAAGAGGCCAGGCATGGTGGCACATGCTTGAAATCCTAGCACTCAAAAGGCTGAGGCAGGAAGACTGCTATGAGTTCAAGGCCAGCCTGAACTGCACAGTGAAACTCTGTCTCAAGGGGAACAAAAAAGAAAGAAAGAAAAATATCCCTTGTTCTTCTGTAGGAAGACCTGATACAGTGAAAATGTTCATGCTTCCAAAATTGTCACACAGATTTAATGCAATTCCAATCAAAACTCTAATAGCTTATCTCACACAATTAAAGAAAAGAATCCTAAAATTGATTTGGAAATGGAAGAAACCTACTATAGCAAAAACAATGCTGAGCAATGAAGGCAAAAAAGGAGGCATCCAATCTAGGATTTAAAAGTGTACCAAGTCTTTCCAATAAAATCCTCCCTCCATTTTGGTCCTTCCCACTAATAGTGACCCTCCTTGCTTTCAGAGTCAATCAATATTTGTCTCACGTGATAGGAATCAAGCCCAGGGCCTGGCACAGGCCAGGCAAGGGCTTTACCACGGAGATATGCCCAACCGCCAGGGTCAGTCTTCTAGAGAGCATATCTACATCTGTTCCCCTTATCCTATGGCAGTTTGGTGTCTCCCCCCTTCTCTTCCACCCTGCCGAAGTTTCCCCTGATCTCCGCTGGCTGGACTTGGACTCTTAACCCCAAATGACATTCAGTTCTTTATCTTTTCTAACAGCTCTCCCAGAAAGGCTACCTTTGAGTTTTAACTCATCCCCCACCCCGCCTTCTCCACACTAATCACACCACACTTAAGTAGTTTACAGAGCCATCTCTCCCATCCGTCCTGAGCTACAAAGGCGGACAGATCTGTTCTACCCCGATTCTCATTAATAGATGTTCCTTCTCTAACATTTTACAGAATGCCTACCCTTCAAATGTTCATATTCCTGGTCCAGCATGGTGGAACATGCCTGCAATCCCAGCATGAGGCTGAGGCTGAGGCAGAAGGATCACTATAAGTCCAAGGCCAGCCAGGACTACACAGTAAGATCCTGTGTGGTGTTTTTGTTTTTGTTTTTGTTTTTTTGTACTAGGGATTGAACTCACAACCTTATGCTTGCCAAGCAGGCACTGTACCACTGATCTATATTCCCAGCCCAAGACCTTGTCTCAAAACCAAACCAAACCCAACAAAAAAAGTTCATATTCCTTAGAATGTCCCCTTGTTCTCCCTTCTTTACAAGCTGTTCCAACACCATCTCATCTACTCCCTCAGTGTTAAATTACTACGTGAAAGTCATTCCCAAAAGCATATTGCCAGCCAACTATCATGATCGCAGAGGTAGGAATCACCAACCAACTGCTGGACATCACCGCGCACATCAAACTCCAGATCCAAAACTAAGCCCATCAAATTCTCTCAAAGGGTCAGGGATTTAGCTCAGCGGCACAAGCACCTGCTTGGCAAGCGGAAGATCATGAGTTCAATCCCTGATACTAAAAAAATTCTCTCAAACCTATCGGTCTTCCAAGGTTCTCTGTGTAAGTAACTGGTATTACTTTCTACTTACTTACTCAAACTAGAGACCCCAACAACTACTTTCACCAATATCTGATCAATGTACAGATCATAACCAATACCTTTATCCCCAAAACATGCCTCTATCAGCTCTCACCAGGATCAGTTTTTTAACTGGTTTCTTTGCGTTTAGTCATGCATACTTTAAAAAAAGAAGAAGAACAAGAAGAATCTTTCTAAAAATCACAAATTCTAAAATCTAAGTCATGAATATCCACTCAGTTCCGGCTTTTAAAGCCTTAAGATGTTTTCCCTGTCTCAAGAGAAAATGCACCAAATTCCAAAGTGTGTGATAGACTGTATTTTCCAGAGATGAGGCAGAAGATTAGGGCATAGCAAGGCCAGGGGCAGCTGGGCGTGATCTGTCAATTACACGCACAGAGCAGCTTCCAGGCCCTGGGCCTGCGGCCATCAGAAAACGCTGTCCTCTATTCTTCCGCAGGAGATGGGAAAGCCTAGCTCTGACATCAGAAAGGGGTATGAAAGACAGTACCCAGTGGGGTGGGGTTTGAGCTCAGCAGACACAAGCGCCTGCCTGAAAAGCGCAAAGTCGTGAGCTTGATCCCCGGAAGGTGGCCACTGACCTCCTGGTCACTCTGAGCGTCTTTACAGATCCACCCGGTACCCCAAAGGGCATACTTCTCTCCCACTTCCAGAGGCCCACACTCACTCTGCAGAGCACGTCTTTTCAAAGCACATCTTCTCTCTACCTTTCCTTTAACTTTAATGTCTTTAAAAAAAAGTAACACCAGCCAGGGATACAGCCCAGTGGCACAGCACCTGCCTGCAAGGGTCAGGTCCTGAGTTTGATTCCCAGTACCAAAAAAGTAAAACCTCTATTTTTTTTTTTTTTTTTTTGGCTTGTCTTTTCCAATTCTTTGAACAGGACAAGAACCTGGAAAGGACCCCTGGACATCTCAGTACCAATTAACAAAGATGTCTCAACGATGTCTCCTAGGGGCCAGGGATATAGCTCAGTGGCACAGTGCCTGCCTGGCAGGTGCAAGGTCCTGAGTTTGAGTCCCAGTACCAAATAAATATACAAGTCAAGCAGAAGATGCTTGCAATGCAAGGAATAGTGTCTCCCTTTCCACACGCTTTTCCTCCAATGCAGTGTTGACACTCCAC